>JAAMPI010000038.1:0-85379 GCA_013054445.1 Cudoniella acicularis
GCATCTTTGTTGTCCAACGAATTGGTCACAATTTCAGTGAACAGAAGATTTTATGTTAGCACGCCTAAAGAGACTCTAAGAAAGAATTGGGGCGGGGAGGGAGACTTGAAATTCCGGAGAGCGAGGGGGAGATTATAAAGACGCCAGGCAACAGTATTTGAAGAGTGGACTTTGCAGGGAGGAATATGTCTCTTCGGCCCGAGTCTTGGGAAGCCTATTCCCACCATTAGAAAGTGACCCTTTTCTTTAACTTGTTCTATCATACACGATCAGCTCCATCAACGCGTCGCGCCTTGCTGGTTTGAGATATCTAGGAAAAAACTTATGACAGCACACCACTACCCCACTCGAGCAAAATCGTGTCAAAATCTGTCGTACTGTTTGCAGTGCCAGTTGCTTGGGCGTCAGGTAAACGAAAACATGAGTGACGAAGTGGGAAATGATAAGTTGGCTGACGAGGTCGTCTTGGTCGTTGTTAAAGTCGTAGATCAGCCACTGAACATCCACGCCTCCTACTTGCGATTTTATGCCTGCATCTTTGATGAGATCGGCGTTGTAATCGACCCCAACGCCGTTTGCGGTGGTAGTACCATTGCCAGTGTTAATGTGACGTAGCAAGCCGACGACTTGATATTTTTTCAACGTCAGTAATCCTATTTTAGAGAAGGAGGAGCTGCTCGTAAATAATATCATTATTTCGAAATACCTAGTATCAATGCAGGGAAGAGTAGAGGACAAAAATAAATATTATCTGTCCGTACGAAAGTCCCCGTCGCCGCACCCAAGATCACATACAACCGTCCTTGCTGCATCTTGATGTAACGATGGAATTTCAGCGTCTGCGCTGATACCGAGGTGCATCAGCGTTGCAGCTGCACGCATTGTGCCCGCAGAGGTCTCGATGTACGGTGCTGTGCTGGTGCTAAAGCCAAACGGAATATAATCCAGGTCCTGAAAAGCAAACATCGGGGCGCCATCTTGATCATTCATGTTTTTCGCTCTGACAGGTTTTCGAATGAGGGTTTGGAAGATTTTCTGAGGGTGCTGCTCAAACGCAAAATTTTTCACGCTGCTCTACCTCGGGCGGAAGATTATGCGTGAAGTAACGTGATTCGAGTTTTTGTAAGATTCTTCAAGGAGGAAAGAAATTTGAAAGTCGTTACTGTAAAAATCTACAGTGCTCCTAAGAAGTTCGTGCGTTCCAGCGTGGGATTTTGGATTGTTATAAACAGATAATCACGCGTTTGTGTTCCCTGAAAAGGGGAAAGTGAGCCTAAATCAGCCGGTGATCAATTTTCTCTATCACGTGCCCTCATACTCTTCCCTCTTTCCCCTATGTCTTTGCCATTTGTGTAGATTCCAAGCCTATAATTCCTTTTAATATAAGAGTTGCGCTCCACAATATATTTACCAGAGCTATATTTAGAATGCTAGTTAAAAAACACCGTTTCTAAGTACATCCATCGCCGCAAATTCCCCTTACGGATAGGACTTCGCGATCCTAAGCATTTAACCTACTGCGCCTTGGAAACGGTGGAACAGATCCTGCGCCTACACATGTGGTACTCTGTTAGAACGCGCTTCGGTAGTTGTGAGCGTTAACCGCATCCTTCATTTTCATCGTCGTTTTCCCAATGCGGCGACCCTCTCGCAAAGGAAGGTTGCTGAGCTTCTTAATCACGGCAGCTGAAATATAGTTCAATTTGGAAAGTTCAATAACGATTTGCAAATCGCATTGAAAGGAGTACATAAAGGAGGTTAGTTCCCAGTTGTAAGAGCGTCTCAATCACCTTCAATCATTTATCGGCCAAGCTCCAATCACACTCCTTCGTCAACAAAGACTCGACGATCATTTTCTTCAACTCTCAGCTAAAAGCACATCATCGCAAATATGCAATTCTCATCCACCCTCGTATTCACGGCGCTTCTCGCAATCGCCACCGCCTTGCCAAGTGCAAGCCCTCCTACTCACGGCCCACCGACTGGGTGCGTTGTTGGCCACCACCAATGTGATTTTGCCTATGGTGATAATTACATCGTATGTCTACCCTCTCCTATTTTGGCTCTCTAACTTTGAGATCTCGTATACTATATTGTTCTTAAGGCGAACCGAGCTAATAGGGGTCAAGAAAACATGTAACAATGATAAGAAATGGGGGGTTGCGACAGAGTGCCCAGCAGACAAAAAGTGCAAAACAACTGGCACTGACATGGCATGTTTGTGAAAAGTTAGAAGAGAGAAGGGTCTGGGCTTAGAGAGAATGATAACCTGGTTGGTTTCGGGCAGAGCGAACTTTCAGAATCGAGGGGTTGGCAAAATGTATATATTTTGGGGCGGCGTCAATGTCAAAAGTTTCCGTTTTCAATGGCTTGCTTCTAGGTTTTAGAGTTTGTCTGACCTGGAATCTTATCAACTTTCAATTCAAAATGTTTCCGTTTTACCACTCGAGTTTTTTTTTTGTTCTTCTTTTTGGGGAGGGGAGGGGGTCCTTAATCCCGGTAGGTTTATAAGTGGGAGCGTCAGAACACTTCAAAATAATTAAATCGCCACAAAATAAAATGTCCCAACAGAATAGGAATAGATGATAATGCATTTTCTGGATGCTAGCCTGAATAAGCAATCGAAATAAAACACCTGTTGAAGAACGAAATTTGGCCAAAATTGCCATCGGATGCCTCCACAGTCCATTGCATGTAATTAAATATCTGTTCAATCACATTGATCTGATTATCGCGCAATCTCGCTCAGCTTGAAAATATATATAGCAACTAATGGATTTCAACCATACGGTGCTAGTCACCTAAAAATTTAACCTACAACCTAGATAGGGAGTTCGTTTAGGCACATCTCGCTTCCCAACAGCCCTTAATCTTGCCACAAGTTACAACTCGCGTGGGGTTCCTTTATACCACCCTCTCTTATCTACACGTGGGTAACTATCTAAAAATTGCCGTATGCCGCCAATTCCTACATCATCACAAAACTGCTTAAGAGTTATGATCGTGATGGAGTTTCCTAACTTCTACTTGCATATTCACCCCGCAGAAAGACTTTGGCAGAAAGATGTCGCGGAGATAAGCAAATAGTTGAAAGATGATCGGGGAGGTATAAAGTCACCAAAAATTCCCTGGCGTCGGAGCGATGCCTTGAAGTCGAAATCATCATTTATTGTCATCATGCGTTCAGTTGTTTTTGCCCTCGCCATCCTAGCCCTCGTTGTAGACAATACTTCTTCTCCGAGCAATAACTACAACTTTGGAAATCATGACCAGCATCACATGAAAAAGTACAAAGTATCTTATGATCCAAGACCCTTCTACCTCATTAATAACATGACAAATTCTCCTCTCAAAACCAAACTTCAATCCTGCGAAAACGGTCCCTTTCAGTTACTAGATTTTCGATTGGTCACCGAGGCGGAACACTTTAATTCCCCCAGAAAAACTGTAGAGTTAACGATCGCAGGTGCCCGTATGGATGCTGGCATTTTAGAATGCGATGTTTCCTTCACCAAGGACAGAGGGCTTGTTTGCAGGCACTAATTTTGCGATCTTCACACTACAACGAACATTCTGCTTCATCCAAAATTGGCGAGCAAATGTACAGTTCCATTTACTCCAGCAAACGCAACTTCTCCGGCCAATGCACTTTGCTGTACCAGCGATATCACCACCGCTGAATACCTGACTCTCTGTGGAAAACAAGATGGTTTCAATGCATCAGCTAAAACAGTCCAAGATTACCAGTACGGCACACTGACTTGGAGCACAGAGCTTTATGACACTTGCAGGACAGTCATGGCTCTAGACAGTTACATTATCCTCGTGGAATCTCTTCCTGGACATCGGAACTTCACCCCTGAGCTTAAGACTCCTCCAGGCCAAGTGCAATGCCTTTCAACGGCTACATGCAAGAGCAATGCGCAAGGGATATGCTTAACACTTTTATCCAGAGAGGAATCACACCCAACCGCGTATGGGCTAAAAGTTTCAACCCGCCTGAGAGTTTTCAATGGATCAGAGAATTTCCAGATTTTGCCAAACAAGCCGTGTATCTTGACGAAGATGGAGACACGCCGGAAACATTCACGACAGCTGTGGCGAGATTGGCAAGCTTGAAGGAACAAGGTGTCAATATCATGTATGAATAAGATGTTTTCTGCAAGGAACGAGCGTTCGCAAGTTTATTTTGAACTGTGAGAATTGAAAAATTGAAAGTTTGTGAAAATGGGCTCGGCCTCTAGTATAACAGACAATAATAAACGATTCCCTGTATACGCAAGCTCAACGAAAGCTTGTTTGAAGAAACTGTATTCGGGATTGTAGAAAATAAGCCTCATTACATTATCATATCTCTTTTGCATTAAACTTTTGAGCTCCCCTTCATCCATTCCATTAACCAGCAGCTTGAGTCCCTTGCCATATCCAGCCTTAAGAAATAACCACAAAGAATCCCAACGGGCAGACATCACTATTCTGGTGATACAAAAGCGTCGTATCCGGACTGCACAATTTACCACTGACAGTCACTTCAAAAAGTTAGCCACAGTCCATGTTCAACCAAAGTAATAACAGGCTCAGAGCTCCCTCTAACCCCTAAGCAATCATTGAAAAAAAAGCAAATCATCACCCGCGAAGAGAGAGAATGAGAGAAATAGGAAACTTACTACTAGCTTGCCCCGGCTGAATCCCACAACTCCCAACGTTAATCACATACGCATTCCCCGGCATCAGTGTACTAGGCGGCTGCGGCGGACTTGGTCCGGCAGGCGGTTGGTTATTATACGTCGTCTTCGCCGTCGCCCCCGAACCAAACGCATACCCCGTAAAAGTAAAATGTCCCGGTCCACCAAACATGTACGGGTATTCCGTCTGCGTGGGGAAAGAAGGGAAGAGGAATTCAAGCGTGCAGGTCTTCCCGAGGGCGGAGGAGGGGATCTCGAGGTTGAAGATGCTGCAGATGTCGTTGGGGGTGATTATTGGGTTGGTTGTTGGACCGAAGGCGATGTTGGGGGCATAGGCAGAGATAGGGACGATAAGGGAGGGGGCGAGGTAGTTGGTGGCTGGGAGGAGGCCGTTTTTGGGCATGTTTTGCTGTCATTATCTTTTTTGGTGAGGTGGGAGAGGGCGGTTTCTTCCTTGCGGGTTAAGGGACGGGAAGAGAGGACTTCGAAGGGGGCCGCGAGGGCAGTTGTTAATAAGAGGGGGAGAAGTATGAGGGACTTCATGTTGGAGATAAACCGGCGTTCAAGTATCTGATGGGAACTAACAAGGGAGAAATAGATGGCGGTCGAACAAATCTTTCCAATCAACCTAGAGAAAATTTGGGGAAACTAAGAAGTCATAGCCTGAAGGGCCCGAAGGAGATCCTTTATACTCTCTCAGCACCTTGTCCTCTAAAAATGCTCAAAGTTATAGCTTCCGCCCTCCTATAGCCTCGCAGAGATATATTTTTAGTCCATCACCAACCGGTCTCCCAATTCAACCAACCATTGTTCTACAGATGATCACAGCCCACTCTTCAAAAGCAAAATAAGAAAAAGCAGAATGCGGGGAACGGAACTCAGGGTCCACTGATGTAAAAATAAAGTTAAAGACATGACATCCCCATTCAAAAACGTAGTCGTGGCAGACAGAAGCACAAACAAACGTAAGCCACAAACGTAAGCCACAACAAAAACTATCGAGAATCGGCAGACGCGATATGCTGAGCTATTTCCTAGACGAGAAGTCCAGGGCGAACTTTCCCCGGAAACTATTCCAGAATAGCAAGCCCGACCTGAAAATTCGGAAATTAGGTCATCGGACCAGGGACTGTGGCGTCTAGAATTCTCGGAAGTCCGGTGGAGCTAGTGCTTATTTTGTGTGAAAGCTTCAGCTATCGCATGTCGGTCCAACATGCTCGGGCTCGTGTCTCCTGACAAAGGCTCACGAAGGCGCAAAATCCCAAGCCTAATATGCCTCTCATCTCATGGATGTGGCGATTCATTACTCGTAGGACTTTGAGTGTTCATGGCTGGACTCAGGTAAGGCCTCCCCAAAGCAGATTGCGCTGAGAAGCAGCGATAAAGACAAAAATGACCGATGGATCAAGGTATTTTAACGAGGTAATATATGTATATGTGATACTGAATTAGAAGCACTAATAATCTGGTGCAAATTCCTTGTTATTTTGAGCTTCTCGAGAATTCTGAACTTCCCTACTTTTTTCAAGTCGTGAGAACAGCAACGCTGTAATTCTCAAGTTCAAACGAAAAAGCCCCTCCACTTCCAGCAACAAGTTGAGTTACCTTCTTCGTGACCGGATTTTGCACAACGCCCTCTTCCAGAGCGACGGCACTTAATCCATCAGGAGCATTCAACACTGTTAAAGTTCCCTTGTCGCCTTGCTTGAGGCCGGTGAATTGTACGTTGAATGGGACGCTCTCAGTGGCATTATAAATCGCGGTCTTGAACGTGTATGCGCCTGGTTCGGAAACTCCAGCAACCCAGTAAGCTGGACCGTATGAGGTGTCGGATGTAACCGGCACCGTGGCGTTGTAACGCGCATTAGAAAATAGTTCGATTACGGAATGTGAGGTAGATAGAACAGTTTGTGACGTGTCCGCGGTGAAGGAAACAAGGTCAGGCTGGGTTGGATTAGCATGTGAGTATTTGAAGATGGAAAGGAGACTGACCGTCCACTCATATGAATTCAGGTTTTGAAAACCAGGTGCATAACTCATGCCAATGACAGCATCGCTGTTTCTCTCTGCGTTGATGCTCCAAATAGCTTCGCTGACGGCCCCAACCCATACTGGCCAATCAAACTTTGGCAAATCCCAATTCACCCCTGTAATCTCGTTCTTCAAATTCCCTTGCACACAAGCATACTCCCCGATGAGAGTCTTGTGTACTCTACTCACGTGGTCAAAAGTCCCAAACATAGATACGAAAGTGTCTGGTCGTGTATAAACGTGGTAATCAGTATATGTGGCATTCGCACCGGAACCGCCGACAGCCGTGTAGTCACCAGTGGAAGAAACGAGGGTAAGCTCCGGATATACTGGCGAAATTGCATCGTAAAACATCTTGAAGCGGTATTCTGCATATGTGGTGCTGCCATTTGTGTACAGGTCATCTTCGTTGCCGATTTCAAGATACTTCAGAGGCCAAGGATTCGGGTAGCCAAGAGAAGCCCGAAGCGCTCCATAGGTGGAGGTGGTCGGACCTAGAATAAATTCGAGCTCATTGAGAGTATCTTCTACCCAAGGCGCAAGAGCTTCTGCGGAGAGAATGTGACCGATATCATTGCCAAGATACATGCCAGACCAGACTGCAAGGACGGGTGTGACATCAAGATCCGTGCACCACTGCTAACCTTAGCTGAAAGATCCGGGCAATTGAGTGAAGAGACTTACATTGAGATACTCTACCAAGCCCAACCCGTCTGTGTTGCCATAGCCCCAGGTACCCGGACGACCAGGGCGTTGAGTAAGAGGTCCAATTGTCTCATTCCATCGCCACGGATAATGATACACATCTCCCTCGCTAAAACAAATCAGCATTTCATGTATTTCTGAATAGGTTCATTGACTCACATATTGTTGCCACCGGGAATTCTAAGGAAGCTTGGGTTCAGCGCTTTCAGCGCAGCCATAAGTTCGGGTCTGTTTCCATTGGCTCTGTTATTGTACGTTGGGGGAAATAAGCTGATGAGATTGAAATTGACCGATCCACTGGTAGAATCGAATTCCAGGACGAAAGTGTTGTTGCTATTTGGAGCGGCAGATTTTGGCTCCAGTTCGAATTTGTGCTCAACCCATTTACCAGCTTGACAGGATGACGGAATGGTGACAGTCGCAAAGATGTCGCTGGTTAGGTTTGATTGCAACTTAATCGTGAATTGGCCTTTGTACGTGCCGAGGGCCCAAAAGCTTCCAGTGTATGTCTGAGGTTTGATATCAATTCCCCACCATCCGGGATTGGAGATGCCAATTGTGCTTCTTTGAGCGCTTGACCTCGGAGCGACATTCACCGATGCTGGAAGAGCTGATGACAGTGGAACCGAAGTATTTTGTAACGTCAAGACTGCTCCCCCCACTGGCTCCCAAGGGGTTAAGGTCGATGGGTATTCCAAACTGCCTTGAAAAGCCCGGTTCTGGATAAGCTCTGCATAAATTCCGCCATCTCCAGAGTGGTTGATGTCCTCAAACATGAGTCCATACATAAGGGGAGAAGAAACATTGCCTCCATTGCTGGCAACGGTTAGGTTGATAGCACTGGCAACGCTAGCTAGCAATTGAAAAGAAAGAAATTTTCGAAACATAGTGGCTGATTGAATAGATGAGAGCCAAGGGACAAGCACAAAGTTTTGAACTGAACTTACGTTGGCATTTATACTACTTCACAAGTCCACTTAGACGATTTTTCAGGCTACCCCTCATCCAAAGTCGAAAACTAAAAGTTTTCTGAACGTTTCTCGTTGTAGAGATTGACCCGAAATGACTTTTCCAGGCACAAGGTAAAGGAAGGAAATCAACCACTCGGCAGCGGGGAATGATTTTATCCTGTGGGCCAGTGCCGAACAAAGCTGGACGTTGATTGAAGCGCATCAGGAGTAAATTGCGGAGTATGCAGGCCGGAACAATTGCGGGGTTAAAGAAGGTGTGGCGGCTGGGGAAGGTCGGGGATCTCGGAAAGCGGAAAGACAAGCACAAGAGAAGAACTTCACCGTTGGAGACCACTGACATATTGTGGGGTTGACCAGCTAATTCGCCTCACTTGAAAGAGAATTTTCCGACGACTCTCCATGGCGTCATATATGCCGATGAGGGTGCCACTGAGCAGAAGATCGACCGCCCACCGGCAAGGCCTCGCAAAATCGAGCAGAGGTCGTAGATGAAGACTGCCCACAGGGTGAAGTTCTCGGCCTTTTGCTTTTCCCACCGCATAGTAGGTGCCAGAAGGGTTTCCCCAAGTGTTCCAACATTCCAGCATTAGGAGTGCGAATATACCGACAACCTGTGTTGCAATTTTTGTCCACAGTATGCTTCCATGTGCCATCACTGGGAAACTGGATATGGTCGACGGTGTGTTCCTTCGACAGCAGCATTCCGGAGGATGGAAGCTCGATATCTCGGCGTGAATTAGAAGCCCCGTACTGGGCTCCAACGTCCCCCCTCACGCCAACTGTCCTCCGGCTGCCGTCGAGCTGCATCATGATGGATCTCTTCTCGCGGGTGTTTTCGAAGGATTTGCTTACGTGCAAGTCTACGTTCAACGCCATATTGACCCTTGGGCATTTGAGGCAGAGCCGTTTCGTGGTTCGAGGTGTTCCAAGATGCCAGCTGGCGATCCAGCTAGCAAAGCTCGGCGTTCTGCGAGATGGGTTGAGCTCGTTCGGCGAAGATGTGGCCTATCGACAGGCTTTTCGTTATGGTTCGAAATCAATTCGCAAAGCCGAATCGGGTGTCGAGAGGGAGAGGGTGGGGAACCGTGATAGAGGGGAGCGATAACGTCACCCGAGGACGATATTGACAGAATGGAATTCAATGTCAAAGTTGGTACAGATTGAAAACAGCTGAATTCACCGCGCAATAAATTTATCCCAGGTTAACCTTACATAAGCACCCCGCTATCACCATCACCGCCACCATCACCGCCACCACTCATTTTCCAACATCAATCTTGAAAACACAACCTTTCCAGCCACCCATATTTGCCCGTTGCCGTTGGCTTCTGCTCCTATTCTCTAGTGGAGCAATGGCCTTGTCTGACCCTTCCGGAGTCTCTGAGCTCATTGCCAGCCATCACCCATCCTTGTCCCAATATGAAGATTTATATAGAACACTGCATGCAAACCCCGAGCTCTCGGAACAGGAAGTGTGGACCGCCGCAGTTATCGCAGCCAAGATCGAAAAGTTTGATGGCTTTGAAGTTCATACCGGCATAGGAGGGCATGGAGTCGTTGGTGTTTTTCGCAATGGCACTGGGAAGACAGTCCTCATTCGTGCCGAGTTGGATGCGTTGCCTTTAGAGGAACGGACTGATCTACCCTACGCAAGCTTCAAACGAATGCTCGACTCCCGGGATAACGTGGAAAAGCCAGTGATGCATGCCTGCGGACATGACATGCATATGACAGCCGTGCTTGCTGCAACGGAGCTGTTGCTGTCGTGCCGAGCCGCCTGGTCTGGCACCCTCGTCATTCTTTTCCAAGGCCATGAGGAATCCGGCTCAGGAGCACAAGCCATGGTGGATGATGGCCTTTATGACCCAGCAAGACATAATATTCCACGACCAGATGTCATGTTTGCAGGACATACCATGCCAAGAAAAGCTGGTATAATAAGCACTCGAAAGGGTGTCTTTAACAGTGCAGCAAACAGCTTCCGTGTCACTGTATTTGGCCGTGGTGGGCATGGTAGTCGTCCTCACCACACAATCGACGCGGTTGTTCTTGCAAGTAGCATTGTGATGAAACTGCAGGGTATTGTTAGTCGAGAAACAAACCCTCAAGACGCGGTTGTTGTAACGGTGGGATCATTGCAAGCAGGTGATAGTGAGAATGTCATCGCCGACAAGGCCATCTTGAAGATCAATGCTAGATCTCTTACGAACGAGTCCCGGGCATCGGTCAAAGCTGCTATAAAACGTATTATTCAGGGCGAATGTTTGACGGCCGGCTGTGCCGAGCTTCCTCTTATAGAAGAGACAACCTCATTCCCTCTACTCTACAACGATGAGGCGGTAACTGATGTTGTGGAGAACGAGTTCAAGCGGCACTTCGGGAACAGGTTCGAAGAGGCAACTGTCTCTATGGGAAGTGAGGACTTTGGCAATTTAGGCCCTTCGCCTGGTTGTTTCTGGAATATCGGGTGCATAGATGCAAATGAGTGGGACGAAGCATTGGCAAATGGAAAACTGGCTAAGATACCTGGTACGTATTTTCACAATCTCGCAACTGGATGGCAATACTGATAAGTTATGAAAGGGAATCACAGCGCCGGTTTCAAGCCTGTCATTCAACCTACTTTGTTTGCTGCTATGGAATCATACGCCCTTGCGACCTTGGCATTTCTAAAGAAATGAATGACCTTCGAAAGTGTGTAATTTTCAATTTCTTATTTACCGATCTTGAGCCTTCAAACTAATTAGAACTTTTTAGAGCACTCAACTTCTCCTCTCCTTAGGGCGATGCTGTTTAACCGAACTCAATTTTACAGCCAGCCCTATGTAGTACTTGCACCCCCTTTTTTCGAATACAAAATATATTTTCAAGAATCTACCAGGCTAACCTTTTGTATATGCTTTGCAGTATTGTAAATACTGGGTTCAATCGTGTTCCAGCTCTTTTCAAACTGCCAAACGAAAGCAGGGATATTGACAAGCTTGAATTTCAGATCAGGAAGCTGGCACGCCGCGGAATCTCAAAAAACGGGATACTTCGAAAGGATTTCCCTATTTGCTACGTTGTAAAGCTACTTAATATTTATTGACTTCTTCCTATGATAGGGTCGGCAAGTCATTCGTCCATCCCTCCAAGAGGTTGCATTCACCTTCGACCTTGGGTGAAGAGACCTCAATACCCTAGTAAAGAAACATAGGGAATCAAGAGGAAAGTGTTGCTCAAGTAGCCTGGTCCATTTTTGCCCATTTTAACTGCACTTCATAACCAGCACTTGACTAATTAATTTGTTCTATGAGAGATGGCTTCTCAAGATATGGTTTTATCGCTCCTGCGGTCTGTCAACCTCAAATCCCATGCAAGTGCATGGCGTAAGTCATGCATGTTCTGCGAATGTTAGAGACAGTCCTAGAGCTGCTGCCGCCAGCAGGTTCAGTTTTGATACGCCTTCTATTAACCATATTTCATCTTTAGCTGCATCCTGCATAGCTTACGTTGCAAAATCACCACAGCCAATCCCAGCGGCCTACACAACGTGGCAAAATAAAGATAGTGACCCAAGTGTTGGTTTTCTTATCTGACACCAAGATATTCAAGTGAGAGCATGAGCCTATTGGGGGCGCGGCAGGCCGAGTAGGGACCTGGAATTAACCACAAATTGGCCAGTACGCTGCAGGAGTCAGCTAACGAAAATGTTTCTCACCCTTGAGAGGGTCTGAGTGACAAGATCTAGTTCCCTCTTTAGTGGGCCGTCCTCGGATTATAATGTTCTCGCCATCCGTGGGGCAGCTCAAAATTGTAATTGTGCTCCAGCTTCAGCGAATACGGAAAGTACTCCTGGAAAAAAAAGTACTTGAGAATTCTGCGGCAGAATGACCCCAATCATCGTTGCCATTGTCGTGGCCGTCACCTTGTGCCTACTATTCAAGCGTTATTTGCGTCCCAACTCCGTCTCCTCATCTCTTTCTAGAATTCCGTTGGCCCACTTCTCGATTCCATACTCCAGATGGTGGCTGATGGACCTTTGGAGCATTTTTGATCGTGCTGGCAGCTTGAACGTGCAGAATTCGTGGAGTATCTCCGTGGCGACAAAGCTGGAGATGACCGAGTCTCTCTTGACATCGGTATAGACATATGATAAACCGCCGTTGAAGCAGACGGCGCCATCGCTTTGTTGAAACGAGGAATTGCAATTAAAGTGAGGTTCAGCTTGAGGATTGGGACGTTGATAAATATCAATCTCCGTTGCAACAATAGTATCTAGGTAAACCTGTTGTACGCTACCAAACTCAAATAGGGTCAAGTTTGATAAGACAATACTAGTTAGTCTGCTGAGCAGATTCCAGCTTGTGCGCATAAATTGAGCATTATGATTGCTGTGCGTTACACACATTGTATTACCTCATAAAACGTAATCAATAGCTATTTAACATGAGTACGAACCGTGAAATTCAGTACAGCCCAGGCTTCCATTTCAGAACTACTGTCGATCCGATCTGTGTTATCTTTCCTCCGATCACTACTGAAGCCATTCCGTTCGACTAGACCACCAAGTGTAGGTAACTCAAATAAGTCAAACGAGGTTGGGTGAGAAGTAACGAAGACTTTGAGAGTATCTTCACACCAATCATACTTTTCTCTCATCTCGGACGGCACCTCCGTTTTCAGCTTTCGGTCCAAGATTCCTAGAAAGTGGGAGCCATCAAGCCGAGCAGGAACTGCTTCATAAATTCCTTTATCAATACTCTCTACTTCCAGGAAAGGGCCCAGGTTGAAAATATGGACGTAGAGCGTCCTGGCTCCTTTGTTTTCCACTTCCAAGTGGAAGACTTCACGCTCTTGAACATTGAGCAGAGATCCTGGAGTGTAAACATCCCCGGAAACGCCGATCAGTCGAACATCGAAGGAGGCTTGGAAAGACGGATTCGGTGCGCCGTTAGTTAGTTCTTTGACCAATTTGAACTTGGCCAAATGCTCCATGATATCAGAAATATGGTAGATGTCTGATCGAGTGCTCGATATTGTAGGTACGTTAAGGACCCGTTGATCGAATTGGTCCAGTATCTCATATTCGTTCTTGGAGTTGAGAATGATATGAAAGCATGCTGAATTACCATCCGTCAGAATCCGAGCATTGAGCAAATTGTTGTTCAAAGTCGCCAGCAATTTATCCAGATTTGGAAGATTAGAAGCCAGCCGTATTGGATATCTTTGAAGAGCGGCTTGTGTGAGGGATTTAGCAAGCCATCCTGTTTGAATGATGAGCTCCGTATCCACTGACTCCAAGTCCGAAGTAAGAGCTCCAGCTCGAGTTATGCTGGTAAGTATTGAATTGTCCATCGAGGGTAGACTGGGGTTTGCGGGAGCAAACGGAAATAGGATGAACTGGTCGCCACTGCAAACACCGTGAGCCTCGCCAGCCTGCAGTTGAAGGTTCCGGTTCTGTTTCCTGACGATTGGGATAACATTCTTGTCACTTTGGACGGTGACAGGCCCGAAAAATCCTTGGTTCGCGTTGCCGAAAAGTACAGGGCTTTGCTCTACAGTGGATCCTTTGAACAAAGCGCGCAAATACTTGTAGATATCTCGGTGATGCCTCCCATAACCGCCTGGTTCATCCAAGGTTCTTCGCAAAAAGTAAGACAGAGCCCCTTGTTTTGTATCGTCTGGAGTTTTTATTTCACGCGCTTCTTCATCAGGACCACAAGCAGCGATTATTGTGTATCCATCTGGATCGATGAGCCAGTTTAGGCGCATGGAAATGTCCCTGTTGTCTGAAGTACTTGTCGCAAGTTCGGAGCGCTTCTCAAGCTCTGTTGAAAATTGTTCGGGCTTGCAAAGGAGAAACCTGATATCATCTCGTCGGTAGGCAGTTGACGAGAAGCAACAGTCAAGGACAAGAGTGACGACGAGCCCTTTGCGAACCAGAGCATTTAGCAAGAATGCTAGTATCGGGCCCCGAAGAGGGTTCACTCCTCCCTCTTTTTTGTCATCGAGCAAAACCAGTGCAAGATCTCCTGTCGAATTGTCGGAGTATTCAGCGTATGGTTCTCCATGGGTGCCATGTCCAGAAAAATGGATGTATATGTAATCTCCAGGATGTGCCTGTGATTGTACCCTCTGTAGAGCTGAAATTACATTTTCGTATGTTGGTCTGGACATTGGATCTCCGGGTAGAGTGGATCGCTGTTTGCCAAAGTCCTCCGTTGCCGTAAGCGTCTGTATATGGACATTGTCTATTGCGCTTTCAAGATACTCCTTCATGCGCCGGACATCTTGGACGCAACCTTTCAAAGGATTTTCCGGGTACGCATCGATTCCAATCAAAATCGCGTAATGGTCAGGCGAGATATTCTGAGCATCCATTATCTAGACGCTGACGAGAGAGGACCATCAGAGCCGTCGCAGGGATACGCGCGGCAAGTCGTAGGTAGGAAAATGATTCAAGCAGTGAGAGGTGAGAGCGGAGAAGGAAGACCTTGTATACAGGAAAGAGTATTGCGCAGTGGAGGCGTAGATAAGCTGAGGCAGCGGAGTGATGACAATTCGGGTGGGAGATCAGGTCCTTGCATCCAAATGGTCACTCAAACTTGAAAAAGACAGTTGGCTGGGCACCAGATAGAAAGAATAAGAGTGACAAGAACAAAAGTTCGTAATACGGAGAATGGGGCGGTGTTTGCGGCGGGATGCTTTTAAAAAAGTAAGGCTACGAATAACTAGTGGATCTATTTAACCTTAGCGTATGCAGAATGTATTGCAAAGCTTGGCAGGCCCGGTCGCCAAAATCTCCCACCTATTTTGTTAGCAACGCGTTGGAACTGAACCCTCTCACCATTTAAATCCTACCCAATACTCCCAATAATGTTGTAATTAATCTAAATAGGTAAGCAGGATGGTACAAACAGTGTTCAATGGGAAGAGGCTTTAAGGCCAATGGGTTGGTAACAAAATAGATGGGAGATTTTGGCGACCAGGCCTGCCAAGCTTTGCAACACATTCTGTATACGCTAAATCGACTAGGCAGCCAAGCAGGCGCAATACATGTATTCTCACGCAGCTTCCAAGGCATCTATCTTGACCTCTCCGCCATCATTCACAGCCTTGCCATTTTCAAGGCTCAGAGTAAATTTTCCAGCGGATGTCACGGAAGCAATCCAATATGGCCCTTCACGATTTCCCTCGGGGTTAAGCCAATACACTTTATCTCCCGTATGAAACTCGGGTTTCTGCCAGTTGTTAGCAAAGCTGTCAAAAATTTGTCATTCCGGCTACAAACCTCGAGGTAGGTCGTGACCGTAGGACGTTTGCCAACTTCCTTGAAGTTGAGGTTTTTGTCTCTGATTCCATTAATTAGAACACGGGCTGCGCGGGATTTCGGGGCGCGAACTCTTTAGGGGCAGACATTTTATAATTGTCCAGAGTGCTGTCAATAGTAATGTCGAAATACTTGGAGAACTACGAGGGAAATGCTCGAGTCAGCCAGTCAGCCAGTCGTCGAAGTAAGAATGCTTTATAATCTTGAGGCAGAACCTAGCACGGGATCAAGCTATCAGCTACATTCACATGCACTTGAGAAAGAGCCAGGCTCCAGAATATGCCTAGGGAAACGCCTTGTTTACGGGTAACGGCCGCGAGGCACACTCCATACCTGCAAGCGAACCGGAAATGTGCATGATTCGGCTTGACAAATTTTTATTGGTGTCCTCATGCCTGCTCGGCATATCAGCCTCATTCAAGATCGCCGGTACTATGATGCGATTAAAGATTCCCGGAGACGAACCCCACGATCTAGAAGTAACTCACTTGTTCTGCGGCAAATAGCAATATTGACATGAAGCCACTCAGATCATATCTTCCTATGTGGAAACCCTCGGTAATTGCGGAAGAGATGTCCGATCGATTGAAAGTCAACCAGAGTTACACCAGAGCACTGAAGTAAGCCTTCTTCACTACACTCACTGCCAGAGTGCTCGAAGTCCTTTGCGGCCTCCGAAATGATACGTGTAAACTTCCTTACCTTTGTTTGTTTGGCCTTTGAGTCTCTTTAAAAGTACAATGGCCAAAACCTTCCACCACTCCTAATGATTGGCTACCACTTTGGTCGACGTGCATCTAGGCATCCCGCATGCGTCGCATTTGGCATTTGTAAGGTGCAATTACGTGGCATGAAGTTACGGGCTGGAAGGCTAACATGCCCCACTTCTGAGTGGGCACTTTTGGCCCGGAAACTGACGTGAAGAAAGGGCTGAACGAGAATGGTGGTGTGGAGGTCCGAAAAACCAGGCTTTTCGTTAGTTCTCTTTTGCTTCTCCCCTTTTCAGATCCAGAATAGATTTAGATTAATGCTTCGAGAAGATATCTTTTGTCCTCACATTGCTATCTCTTCGCGTTTATTATAGAAGTGGCCTTCCAAAGCAAACAAACACTTGAACGCTGTTTACCCTGGCCGCGTTTTCTTTTCAGCCATTGTAGTTTCTTTTTCAATTTGACTCCGCCAACTCATTTTCTACCACACTGCGTCGTACTTCTCCGCTAGGACCTGGCGTACTTTCCGCTTTTAGTCATAGATTCCTATTAACTGAGCTGAATCCTTCTACTACCATGGCCGAATATCTGGTTAGCACTATGAGCGAAGATAGACTCCAGGTACTAGATCAAATACTAGATGTCCTTGTAGCTAACCTTCTGGGCGAGGAGGTGAGTAATCGCAGCGATGACGAAACCAATTCAGATTTTAACAATACCAAGGGTGCAGAGGAAATGAAATTGGACGAGTCAGTGGAATTACAGCTAGACCTTGACTACGAGAACCCACAAACGTTTTTCATGCTTTCAACCCGTTTGTACCAAAGAGCCCGGACCGCCGAAAATAGCTCAATACACCCAGAAAACCTTCTCAAGGCAGCCATCAATTGTAGCAGTACGGCCCTCGAACTATCTCCAGCAGAAGATGAACGAATCGTCATTCTGTACCGTCTTGTGCCTATGCTCAAGGACTTGTTCGATTATACAGGAGACAAGACCAACTTAGACCAAGCTATTGAAGCGGCGAAGGAACTCTTAGATTTGTCAAAAAATGACTACGACGACAAAGAGAAGGAGGAGATGCGCTTAGCTGCTAAGGGAGAGCTTGCTGCTGCGCTTGATCTGCGATATCTGGAGTTCAACGAAAATCTCGATCTTGAAGAGGCGTTCCATGTTGCTGAGGAAGCACTCACATCAATCGACAAGCTGTCATCTCAGCTCGCTAATGAGTTCGTCGCACGTCGAGCATCACTTTTAATCATCCTTGCCCAGTTACATGAAAGATTTTATGAGAGAGACCGAAGTCTTTTTGAGATTAACAAGGCTATTACTGCAACAGAGAAAGCTATTTGCTTAACGCCAAAAGAGAGTCCGAACTGGGCCTTGGCTTTGAGTAATCTCAGTCGTAAATTCCACAACAAATTCGACCAGAGCCGCGAATCATCAGATCTCGAAAATGCTGTGAAACATGCTCGTGCAGGCCTTGATGCCAACCCGAGCATCGGAGATGTTCGCGCGGAATGCTTGAGCAGACTGTCTGCCGCACTCGCCACTCGATACGAAAGAACGAGAGACAGCAAAGATATCAATGAAGCCAGAGATGCAGCACAAGAAGCTATGGGTCTCTCTGATCAGCAGGGATATGCCAGAGCAGCAAGGCTGAATTATCTCGTCAGTGCATACACCAGCATGTATGCCTGTGAAGGGGAACTGGCCGACCTAGATCAAGCCATCTCACTTGCAAGGAAGGCAGTTGGCTGGTTTTCGAAAGGAGTCTGCCAAAGGCTAGTTTCTTTATACCTACTTTTCGTTGGTCTCGCAAAAAGGTTTGAACGAAAACAAGACAATATGAGCCTGGATGAAGCTGCCGACGCAGTCCAAGACATCATTACGTTAACACCGAAAACGGAGCCTTCTCTGGCTCGCGCATATGATGCCCAAAGCTGGCTGTATCAATGCCGTTATGAGAAAAGTGGTAACAGATCAGATCTTGACAATGCTATCAAGGTAGCAAAGGAGGCAGTCAAACGAACGCCGGAGAAAGATCCAGCCTACGCTAGTACCTTGAGCAATCTTGGATCCAGGTTAATATGTCTTTACGGAACGAGTGAACAACATGCCGATCAAGATAGTGCCATAATCAACTACCAAGAAGCCGTCGACCGAACGCCAAATGAAGACAGTGACAAGGTCTACCGCACCCGAAACCTCGCGATTGCATTAACCAATCGATGTGTTCGCACTGGTGAACGAGACAGGGATACAGCGCTCTCTCTCTTTGTAGAAGCAAGTCACAATACCTACGGTCTCCCGCTCAATCGGATTGAGTGTGCTAGGGGTGCCATCGCAATTCTAGTTCATCGAAAGGTCTGGAAGGAGGCAAGTGCGCTGGCAGAGGAGGCACTCAAGCTTGTGCCACTGGCATGCCGTCGTTACATGAGCCACGAAGACTAGCAATACGTTATCCGCCAATTTCACGGTCTTGCTGCCGAAGCGGCGTCACTCTCTCTCCAGCAAGGCCAGTTTGAAAAGGCGCTACAACAACTCGAGTTCAGCCGTGGGTTCCTTCTCGGGCACATGATGGATGAACGAGACGACTTAACAGCACTCAGGAAAGATCCGGACCACGAAGACCTGGCAAGGCGCTATGAATTCCTTCGATTCAGAGCGAGTGGAGAGGAGCTAGAAGGCTATCGTAGGGCAAAGTTACCGGGGGATATTGCGGGAGAGTGGAGCGAAGGGATTCGAGGCCAATTTGTGAGCGACTACAGAGAAGCACTTGCGAGAGAGCTCGCCAGGGACCGGAGAGAAGCTCTCAAAGAAATCCAGGACTGTGTCGACAAGATCCGGGCAGTCCCAGGATACGAACGGTTCCAGATGGCTCCAGAGATGGACGAGTTAAAAATCCAAGCCGCGGAAGGCCCAGTTGTGGTTGTGAATATCTCCGCAATCAGTAGCGATGCCATCATTCTCACACTTGAGGGTGCCAAGCCAATTCAACTTTCCGTACCAGCCTTGCTGAATATACCTCTTGCAATTCGAAAGAAGTATACTGCGTACAAAATGACCCACGGACGCTCTCGATATCATGGAGACCGGCCTATCGTGAACGCAGACGATGATGATACGGACTCGAGTTCTATCGAATGCGCGTGGCTCTGGAACGTTTGTGTGAAACCGGTCCTTGACAAACTGGAAGCAATGGGCCTCCTTAGTTCTGATCCCGCCCACCCTTCTCGCGTTTGGTGGGTCGGTTCCGGCGTCGCCAGTTCTCTCCCGTTTCACGCCGCTGGGATTAATTTCGGGGCCAAGTCGACAGAGAACACGCTCAGCAGAATCATTCCTTCATACACGACGACCGTCAAGGCTCTCGCCTATTCCCGCTCCCGTGCTTCCATGTACACGACGAAAGATTCCAAGGACAACAAAGCCAATTCCATTCTTCTTGTCACCATGCCAACAACGCCCGGCCAGAGGAGCCTGCCTGGTGTTGCCGCGGAGAGCGCAGCTATTCAAAAAGTCTGCAAGGGCGTTTACAGAACTGACGAATTGCAGCTGCGAACTGCCGAAGAAGTCGTTAAGAGGCTAGAGGAATCAAGCTTTGCCCATTTCGCATGCCACGGAGTATCAGATCCCACAGAACCATTCAAAAGCTACCTTCTCCTACAAAAAGAAGTCAACGGGAAACTAGTAGCTGACGAGCTCAACATGTCGGCGATTTCAAAAGTAGCAGCAGAACGCCGATTACTGCTTGCTTTCCTGTCGGCATGCTCGACGGCGGAGATTAAAGCAAGTCTGTTCGCTGATGAAGGCCTTCACCTTGCCAGTGCTTTCCAGATGGCTGGATTCGAAAACGTCATAGGAGCGCTCTGGTCGGCCAACGATGCGCTCTGTGCCCGTGTCGCGGAGGAGTTCTACACAGACCTGATCAGGAATGGCAATGGGGAGGTGACGTCGAGGGTCATCGCACAGGCGCTCCGACATGCCGTGATAACCATTCGTTCGCAGCCAAATATCAAATTTTCTCAGTGGGCACCTTTTATCCTTTTCGGTGCCTAAGGTTTTGGGCTGTACTAGTAGCAATCTCTGAATCTTACCTGGGTATGATGAATTGACGGCTCTGAGTTACTTTGATATGAGCCATTGAGTGTTCCTTGCAATGATGATGTGAGTTAGTATCTAAATCAATGTAGCTACTAATAAATTAGTTGACTTGACAGGCTAATTATTATTCCCTGATACAAAGATCCTCAGCGTGTTAGCCCATCCAGGCACCGAGGTGCAGCTCAACTCAAGATTTAAATGTCGCTGATCCGAAGGAGGCATCAAGAGATCCAAGCTAGAGTGGAAATGTGGGCAAGGCATCTAGCGCAAAGCTAGGGAATATCCCAGTTGCATTGAAACTAGAAGCGCCCTTCGCCGCTGAGAGCCGATGAGGATCGTGATGGTCCGAGGCTTGATTGCATGTCCCGCCAGCAAGGTCGCCGGAATATTTTTGCCGGAAACTCGTGCTGGGGTCTATATATGCATTATGTATGCATCTCTCCTTTCTCATGTCCGATTGCGTATCAAAAGCCTACTCACATGAATCTGCCCTGCGCAAGCGAGGGTGATGAGAGTTTTGAGGCGGCTTGGTGATATCCCGCGAAGGATGCGATCCTTGATAGTGTACTCTAGAGCCTATGACACACTTGGCAGTATGAAGATCCGTGATAGAGCCTCGGAAGGTGCTGCCGTTGGTTCCTGCCAATCCGCGTCCTTCGCTGGATAATCTCGCTGCTTCGATTCAGTCTCGGTCAACGCGTGATCCTGCGGTATCAACACCCTTCATACTACCCGTATGAACTGCTTGATGAAACTTGGATCCGGTACGCGAAGCCTCAAGAACTTAATACTTATTTTCCCGATAGTTTGATCTTTTAGTTCCTTACCTGACAGCCTCCTAATATCGCCAAGTAATGAAATTTAGAGTTACTAAGTCCCAGAGATAATAACAGTAATTAAATGCCGGTATTCAAGAGAGAAAAGTATAGAGAATCTATTATGATTATAATTATATTGTTAAAGTGTACACGATAGTAGACTTTTCGTGAACTCCTGAGGCCATGGCCAGAATTGGAAAATGCGCCACAAAAGGCAGAACTGGCTGAAGATCCCGTAGGTTAAGAATAGCATCCTTATAAAGATCAATTTGCTGGCAATTCTCAGGAAAGTATAAACGAACTTGGAGGTCTAAATGTGGGCCATTGGCGTCAAGAACTGCGCCAGCGATACCCAGAATTGGACCATTAAGCAGTGCAATTGCCTGGATCTGGGCCACCCGTTGTTCCAGACTCGCGTCAGCCTTAGCATGCTCAGCTGTGCAGGCCTGCTCAGGGCTGCCACGACATGCTCAGGATTGTACCTCTACGAGCTCGGGTTCGTTTAGTCATTGCTCAGTTATAAATCCTACATGTTTAGGTTCAAAAGCGGAAATGGAATTTGGTGGGGTTAGTTTTGGGGAAAGGGTAAATCGCTTGTGATCGGTTTTAACTTATCTCCTTTCATCTCCCGTTGAGTTAGCGCAGTATTCCCTGTTTATAAGCAAAATAAATCTCAGCTCGCCTGCTACTCAGGCTGCACCGCTACTACCCAGGATACCCACCCTTAACTCACCTTTATGTCTAAATTTAGTTAACTAGTCCTAATTATAGGAGACCAGCAATCGGCACTTAGGGTTTTTGTCAACTCTACGCGAAATATGTCTCCGGGGATGTTCTAGCATGTGGCCCAAAACTGGGACGCCAGATTTGGGCCAGTGGCCGAGGTTCGGGCCAGTCCGTGGCCAGCCAAAGAATATTAATATAGTTATCTCGAGACGGTAATTTTAAGTCTAGATCCTTAAGAGTTAAGTCGGTCGCTTTCTTTAAATAGTAACAAAAATAGATTAAACGGTTACTAGTAACTAGTATAGCGTAGTAGAGTAAAATTAGCTCTCTTACGCTGATATATCGATTACGCTAGCGCTTAACAGACGAGGGTACCCTTAGAAGGGCATCAATTCCGTATACACTAATCAAGTTATACAACGCCACATATCGCATGCGACTGCCTAATACAGCCTAGTAGCAGATCGCATCCTATTACCTATCTAAGAGTCATAACTATCACGTATCTTACGAAGAGGGAGTCTATTTCTATATTAATCAGCTTTTATTTACTTTAACTGTTATATAGGAATGGAAAGGGCAAGGAGATGTTAGCTTACGAATTAAGAGTCGATCTGGCATATACCTAGTAGTAGCTCGTACTCGGTTTGTATACGGGAGTGGTGTGTGGTGTGTAGTACGAAAATCCGTTATTGAAATTTGTAAGATTCTTAGGGGGGAAGTGAATTAGGGTCGGTTTAGGGTTCGAACAGGGGTGTAGCGAGAATTTCTTCACTTCGCTTTAGGTCAAATTTGTATAGCTTTCTGTAAATAAGGCAAGAGATTTGGTTTTATTTTTGCCAGGGTCATTTATTTCAAACATAGAGTATTTCCAAACATCCAAGCATAAGTTCTATCAAGTCTAGTCTCAACCAGTGATCATTTATCTGAGCCCAGCAAATCTCATTCCCGAACATGAATTACAAGGACATCTCCCGTAAGGACTATTGAATGGAATGTGCATGCCTATTGCTTGAGGAGGGCTGGTGTATGGATTAGGTACGCCTTGAGGAGGGCTGATGTATGGATTAAGTACACCTTGAGGAGGGCTAGTATATGGATTAGGTACGCCCAGAGGAGGGCCATTGAAAGGAACAATCGCGCCCATTCCGTTATGTCCAGGGGGAGCAGCCATGCCAAAACCCCCTCCAAGCCCTGTGTTATACTTTGGCGCATGCCTGATCGTTTGAATTATGTTCATGATCTCGAGGAAGAGGTTTTTGAGAACCAAGGCCACGCCCAGCTCGCCAACGAACATTCCGCTCATGTTTGCTGGTGAAGTCTCGTGGGGCAAATGCGCAGTTGTTGCGGGGTCACTGACGAGCTAGGATGAGAAGAAAGAATTGCGGGAGACGCTGAAAGAAATGCAACTGCGGAAAGGGCAGGTGGTGAAACATACTATCCGCATCTGAAGATGGCATTGCCCAGCTGATGATAAGCCGCACGCAAATATCAAACTTCCCCAATGATTTTGATGCCGAGAAGATGGTGGCTTAGGCATTTCTGGTAACCGAAGTCCCGCACCAAAACACGCTTCACCGCGTCTCACCAGCACAAAATACGCGATAAATACGTCAAATCGCAATGTATTGGCAAGGTGGTTACTACAATTCAAAGAGGGGAGTTCGTGGGTTACTCCAATACAGCTTTTTACTACAAGTGTAGCTGTACGGCTGTGTCCCAACGCGTTTGTGGGCTGATTTGGCTCCCTCGAAGCCCGGCTACACTTCCAAGTTGTGTGCCTTTGTTTTCCCGCCCTAAAGGACAATTCCTATTTTGGCTCCCTTGCGACCGGCGTTCTTTCGAGATCATTTTCGTTTCCGCTTTTCGGGTACCCGTAGAGGATGGAGGCGCCAGGATCCGATAGAATTTCTGTATGTGTTAGATAACGAATGGCTCCTTTCCGTGAAGATTCACATATATGTGCAATAAATGAGGTGGAAGGTCGGCAGAAAGTGTGTGCGGCCGCAAAATGCTCACCGGCCACTCACCGACCACTGACAGCTGATTACATAATACTGATCATAAAAAGGGCGTGGCTTGCAGCTTTATGTCCTATGGCACTTCTTCTCAGGTGGAAATGTACGATTTAATAAATACCGTTCCCGCCAAAATCTTACAACAAAGAGCAAAGGTGCGACAAACTGTTCAAACAAACGATTCCGCCACCTTGTTTGAATTGATCTACACATACAAAAATGCTTCTTGTGTAGATATTCGAGACAAAGTCTTCGGTCTCCGCAGCTTAAGCCGACCTTGCTGTTAAGTAGGTCTCCGTGCCAACCTGTCCGAAAAGAAAAGCAATACGATGGTGGCTGGTATAGAGGTCGAACCAGCGAAGTTGTCGATCTGGATTGAAGATCTTGTACGAATCGACGACGATCATCAGGAAGTTTTGTCTAGACAAACCATAAACCCTAGTACTTTCGACGTTGATATGGCATTCCCCATCGAAGATGACCAGATGGTAGTTTGGTATTCTTCGGGGCAGAGCGCAAGTGCTACCTCGATGAAGCCAGCCATATCGACCACTTATCAATATGCTATTAAAGGATCTCGAGAAGTAGTTGTGTGTCATCTTGACAGGACTTGATGCGAAGGGAACTTCTCTAGTAGAGGCCTAACTATCTGAAGGCGTTCTAGCTTGGAGTCAGGCGACTTAGTCCAGAAGATAAAGGACAACGAATTCACCATCTTTCGCAAAGAAAGTTCGCAATTTACCATTATGGGGAAAGCTCGGAGGAAGGTACTCTTCCCCATATCGGGTAACAGGCGACTGAATCCGTCGATCACGTTATGGATGGACTTTTCTGCCTTCGAAGCAACGTGCAGACTAAATTTTGAGTCTTGTGCTTTGAGATGTGTACAAGAATAAGAGTCCAGCGCTTCCAGACCTACAAACTCAGCTTCTGTCAATCTGTTCACAATATTCCTGCCAAGCTAGACGAGATGAGCTGCGGCGGAGATATATTGGGGGAAATGGTAAAGATACCTAGAAATCTGCGTGTTAATCAGTCTGAGTTATCCTGTCCAACATCTGGTCGCCCGATCAGATCTGCTGGGAGGTGGATTCGTGGTGGTGAAGCATGGTGAGGTAAGGGAGAGTCATGGCACACCAGGTGGGATGCAGCCGTGGAATAATTTGATGTATTCTGGAATCGAAAAGGGATGTTCGGCGATTTTATTGCGGGTTCTCTCAAGGGGCAGTGGTACGCCAGGATAAGAGGTCCTTTCTTACCATCGTGGGCAAGCGCAGAACTTTCAAAGAGGCTTGAAGGGGGATGGGGAGAACATGTCAGGATCGAGAGCATCGATGACGTCCGACCAAGGGGTGCGACGCAGAAGTGAGAACCGCGGTCGACTGTGCTAGTACCGCGATGTCTCGGAAGAAAGACCTGGAGACCTACGTTCAAACGAATCGCAGCCTATGCAGTGGGGATTAAGAGAGGTGTGTGAATTGGGGAGTTGCGAGCAGTTTACACAAACTTACAGAGTTGGGTACTGGGGATTCTTTGTAGCTGTACTTTAGCTATGGGACAGGAAATTGGGAGACTGGAATGTGTTTGAGAGAGCAGGAGATGGAATGACCCAGCAGGATGATAGACCTGGAAAGCGTAGCATCTCCGAGCCCTTGCAAATCTCCTTCTCTGCATGTCTGCACAAATAGATAACGAGGATAGCTTACTCTGGGGAATGCCAAGCAAATCACCCCCGCATGGAGCCCACGACTCTGCTAGACATGGGGGTAAGCGGGACATAAACACATAAAATCACAGGCTGAGCGTGGAGATAGGCTGAGAACTCCAAAGATCTTATCTCGTACGATCTCGCAGTCCCATAACTAGTCCTTGCTTCCAGGGTAGAGGTTCGATGCGGCTTAATATCTTTCAATTTGGATCTATTCAGGCCAAACATAATAGATTAGCTACGCCAAGCTCAATATGAGGGACGCCTGCCAAAGGAAATGGTCCGCAAAGAAACTGAGTCTCTTTACAACAACATTGAGCGTGTGGCAAAGTTGACCGCACTACGAGAGCAACGAGCTTTCTCTTCCTTCAAAGATAGGCAGGATTCATCTTCGCTTCTCACCACAATAGGAGAAATACGCAATTCCAAGTGCGAGCGTCTTCTGGAGGTCGTCTGTTATGACATCCCACAGCTTGATGGTCGTATCATTGGACCCTGACGCGATCTGCTAGCCGTCTGGCGAGAATGCTACAGCCGCAACCCAGAATTAGTGGCCTGCGAGCGTCTAGATTAGAGAAGCCCACGAGTCTTCCATCTGAGAGAGCCTTCTCAGCTACGCCAGACGCTTGTCTAGATTGTTCCTCTTTCGCTAGGCTTGCTTGAGGACAGGAAACTATCGCAGAGCCATAGATCTGTAACAACCAAGTCGCTAGTGTGGGTAGTGTCATAACAAGAAATGTGTAGCACCCTGCACAACCATCGATAGGATAGGGTTCTTCTTTAACCAGACAAGCCTTTAGCCAAACAATGATCTGGAAATCGAATGTATGTTCCTAATGTCTGCTGCATTTGCTAATGTCCTTCATGCCTCGATAGCGCGCGGGAGCTTGCTCAAGAAACTCAGGCATTCTAGCTACTCCAATTTAGTGCGGAGGGATGTGCCTACTTCCCCTTGCTCAGTGAGAGTGTTCTGTATCAACATGGCTCGCTTGGCGCCTTCGAGGTATTGCGCCCAGAAGGTGGCTGTGTAGTCCACGCTTGCCACCAATGGATTCCTTTTTATCGATTCCTGAGTTGAATCAGGTTGCGGTAGGTTCGCGAGATCATCTTCGAGTCGTTCGGTCAAACGAGACAGGCAACTGAGTGCAATCTCATCCTGACCATAGCGCACATAGCCCCAAGCCCCAGCCGGCCCTGGGTGTTGAGTGAAGACGGCTACGAGCGTCCCTCTCCATCGAACCACAGAAGCTTTCCAACTCAGTCTAAGAGATTTAGTGGAAGTGTAGCATGTCTCATCAACTCCAAATGGCAGAAACCAGGAGTTGGGGTATTGAGGATGAACTTGGGTTTCCTTGATAATGTCATTGCTGGTCCCAATTCTCAGATGGTGATTGGAGATATTATATCTGTCGGATTGATATTTCGAGGACTTGAGGGCTGCGAAGATTCCGGGTGCAAATTGTTCTTTGAACGAAGCCTAGAATTTGGTCAGAAAGCAACTTGATCTTGAAAAGGGCTATAGCCCACCTGTCCATGAGCATCTGAAGCAGCGATAATCAGACGCATCGTCTTGTAATCTCTGAAAGCCCTGTAAGGACCGGATTGCAATAGAGCGGTCGAGGCCAGATCAAGTGTGGTTGGCTAAAAAGCGAGAAGTCAAAACACGTGATGATGTGATAATTTTGGCTCAGGATGATCAAGCTTGCTCAGGATGCTCAGGTTACTCGGGCGAGTTGACTGAGCCGAGGGTGAGCCGAGGGTGATTAGCGCCTGAGCAAGGGTGGCTCGCATTTCCTCTTTCTCTACCACATGTGCTACGGCTGCCGAATGCACACCATCTGCGGCAACTATGAGATCGGCCTGCAGAACCCGACTGTCTGCAACTACAACTTTCCCGTGGACGGCATCCTGGTGTATGTTTTAGTAACTCTGAAAGAAGCTCAGATGTCGCCTTGACTTACATAGTCAACCACCTTAGCCCGAACCTGGATATCCACTAGGTATCTGTATCCAGAACCACGGAGTCAGTATTGCCATGATAAGAAGGATCAAGAGAAGGGGGAAGAGCAAAGAGTTATATTTCGTGAGAAATAAAGCACTTGACTCAATGCCTCAGGCTTCTTCAGAAATCCACCCCCGAACCTCCCAAATGTACCCCGACTAGCGAAGTACTTACCCTGGCCCATCTTTTTGGGTAGCTAGCAATTTCAGCTAGTCGTGGAGATCGATCCAATGAACGGTATAGAGTGGTATGCTGTAAGTTTTTTCGACGTCCAGATAAAAGTTAGGAACCACAGCTTCCATAGTAGTGCCATCGAAAAGGCATCCTTTTTTTTATAGTAACCCTTCTCGACCGCACAGGATCAAAATTCTATGATCGAAGAGCCCTTGATGTATTAGGAGCTATTGTAATAGTTGCTCCTATTTCTTGAAGTAGCGACGATTGTTCGAGAATCTTTGGTTATATCAGCAACTGGTTGTTGGTTGCAGTTGGGGGAAATTGAAAGGATCGAAAAGAAGAGAAAACCGGACCGTGACTTTATGTCCTGCTCTACGCGGACCAATGCCAACACCGATTCCAGCGCCTACTATGATAACGTCCATTGCTCTGGTTGATTGTGTATGGCATAGAGCCAAGTTGATTACTCGCCAAGACTTCTCCTCCCTTCTATATAGGCACAAGCGACGACTCTAGCCTTCCCAAAAGACGTGATGAAAACGACTCATACGATCACAACCCTGCCCGACTGACCCATAGTGGCAGTCTTTCCTCCGCTGTGGTTTTACTTTCTCCGCCGTGATTATCTGTGGGTCAGCTTACGGATTTATATTCTCTGTCATCACGATCTTCTTCAGCACGTCAGACTTCTAGGATACAACCTGTACCGCCACCTTCGTATTTCAGAATTTAGGATGGTTAGCACGGCATGACTACGCTGAAGCACGATGTCTCGGGGCTCCTGGTTAAGTACTATTTCTAGAATATATGCAATAAAACACTGTTTAATGACACAATGTCACGTCAATAGCTTCCTGTGCCGTGCAGCTGTGGACTGGTGACGTGGAACACGATTCAGCGACATATTGAAGTAGGCATTTAACATATTCTTCGAGCGGACGTAAGATCTCACACCTCGTAATTCAGGGCACAGGGCACAGGGCTGAATCCCCTGCATTAAATTAAGCGAGAAGCGAGATTGCCCCCCCTTTTTCACAGCCGAGTATAAATATATAAGTAGACCAGTAACGCAAGATCTGACTCAGACTCTAACGATCGAACTGATGATGCGGCAATACTTCCGCCGCGCCAAGATAAATAGCACAAAATGCAAATACCTCCGCCGCCGCAACATAAAATGCGCACTTCTCCCCTTTAGAAATCTATTATATTTCACTAAATCGGTATCATATCTAATTAGTACTTCTTGGAATTCGAAAACATCATTAATAATGAAGGAGAAAAGTTGCCCTCTATACGCGAACGAACAAACTGGGGAGAGAGTTGCGACTTATGCATCCGAACATTCAGTCGACCTCCCAAAACCTATGCTAGATAATTATGCTTGGGCCAGTGAAAACTACGAAAAATCCGCTATGATAGAGTCTCCCTTGCTTTCCCAATATCAGATCTTCATGGCTAGGGCTTTGGGTGTAGAGCGCGGTATATTCTTCGATTAACACGTGATCATTTCTTGTATTCCGTTGTACAAACATTTTCTGCTTTTCATTATACTCACGTGTCTCTTCGTTTTCATGTCCTTTTTTCTTTTTTCCCTGTAATACTGCGGAAGAAGCTTGAAACGCGAATTTGCAAAGAACACAAACTAATCATCCACCAGTTCTCGAAATAGGAACATTCATAGGCTTCAGCGTTATGGGCTGGTCCGAAACCGTTGGACCAGACGGCCACGTCACAACCATCGAATACGTGCCCAAATACGCCCAGCTAGCACAAGAAACATGGGCCGCAAAACCGTTCAAAAACATCGAACTAGTTGTAGGCCCTGCCCAAGAAAGGTGAGCATCCCGATCAGCCAGTCACAATCCAAGTCAAAACAAAAGGCTTATCACCATTTCACGTTACAATTTCGGGATAATACTTTTAGAAGTCTTAGCTAAGAACTCTGTCTATAAAAAAGTATCAAACAAATGATGGAAACCCTAACCCAACCCTACGACATAACCTTCATCGACGCTGACAAAGAAAACTACGCCACCTACCTCTCCCTCATCCTCGCTCTCTCTCCCCCTTCCAACTCAACCCGCCTTCTCAAAAAAGGCGGCCTGGTCATGGCCGACAACGTCCTCTTCTTTGGCCTTGTAGCCGATCGTACTTCAAATAATAAATTCTGAGATTTGTATCAGAATCCGGATGTGCCTGTGAATGATGTGCATTTGGAAGGGTCGGAGAGGTTTAATGGGATGAAGAGGGGGAAGGAGAGGTTAGAGGGGTTTTTGATACCGCTTTTTGATGGGTTGGGTTTGGCGGTTTTGAGGGATTAGTGGTTTGATTGGGTGGTCGGGATGAGATGAAGACGGAGCGAGTATTGCTTGGGAGCGTAAGTGCAATAAGAAGGATGGTATCCGTAATCACAAGAGTACGGCGGATGAAAATGCCGGATTTATTTGCTAAGTTTCGCTGAAATGAGTTTCCGCCGTAATATTCTTTATTTTGGCCGCATGCGATCGAATTACAAATCTATATTTATCGACATTTAGAAAGTTAAGATGAAAGTAGGCAATCCAACAGGCTAACACGGCACTGTATAAAGAGCGTGAAAACTTGAAATATAGGTATTTTGAAGATTTATTTATTACGGAGTACTGAGTATATTAAATTAATATCGACTTCAAAATTATATTCATACAAATTCAAATGCATTTTTCATATCGAAGGTTTCATAAAGCCAGAAAAGGAAGAGCCGCTTGATGTTTTTTTCCACCAATTTTCCCAAAATCGGTCGACTTGACCGAGAATTACAACAAACTTGATCATTCTGGCTAATACACTTATTCTGAAGAGAACTTGCTTCTAGCTCTCAAGTTTTTTCCATATCGGAAGAAGATGTACCTGGACTCCGTTAGCTATGCTTTGTACAAAAAAAGGTACCGGAAACGGCACGTACGGGAAAGGCAGCATGGCCAAAGTCAAGAAAGCAATCAATGACAACGCCCATTGGTAGCCGAGATTATCAAGCACTAAGACCCAGTCAGCATAGCTCTATTCTCCCCGGTTGGTCGGTAGGAAGAGCCTACTTTGGACTGTAAACAGTGGGAAGGCGGCTGCAAAAAGACAGCGTGTAGTCGTGTTGACGGCCATAGCACTGGCTGCATATTTGGGATATGCAGCCATCAAAAACGTCCACAAGCCCTGGAACACGAAGAAAAGTCTGCTTGCCACCATAAATGTCAGGAGGTTCTACAACAGTGTCATTGGGAAAGAAGAAAAGACATCATACCCAGTACTGAAGAATATAGTTGCTATGATAGGCACAATCCAATGAACAGACGGATAAGTCGTCCACGCAAACCAAAACAACGACACAGTGACCATGGCCGATCCTGCCATCGCAGGCGGTAGTCTCAACTCGGGTTCAGGCTTATACTCGGCCCCATGCTTCGCCTTCATTTTACTAATGAGCCCCATCCAATTCTTGTGCCAGTACGGATTGAACAAGCATGCAATCACGTTACCTATCAAGAGACCTAGGAACGTGAGACCAATTTGCCAGAGATTAAAATCGTGGTTGTTGGCGAACACTAGTGGGAAAGCACCGAAGAAGAGGTAGAGGATTCCTTGAAGGAGAGACGTGTAGGTGCTGAGAGCCAGGATCATGGGGTCGAGGAATAGAAGTTGGAATGGGACGTAGAGAGACGTGACGAGAGCTTGGGAGAGGGATTTTGAAGCGCGAGCTGCATCGGAGGCGGAGTAGTACTCATTATTTGTGCTTTTGCGGAGGGCTGCCGCCTTTTTGCTGAGAAGGATAGGGTGGTATGTCTCTGGTACGAGGAGGATGCATACGAGCATGACTCCTGTCCAGATGAGGAGAACATAGAAGGACCAGCGCCTAAGTCGTCGGGTTAGCAGATGTGAGTAGATGAGCAGCGTTAAAGGTGGTGGTGGATTTACCAATTGGTGAAGGAATTGATGAAGCCGCCGATGAGAGGTCCTGCGACTGGTCCAATGAAGGCAGTACCAGTGAAGATGGTCATTGGTAGCAGTAGTTGCTGAGGGATGAACAAGTCCACTATAGTGCCACCAGCGACGGCGAGAAATGCACTTCCCGATAGACCATTGAGAAATCGTGCGACCAAGAGCGTCTGGATATTTTGCGCGACGGCGCATGGAATTAGCCAGATCAAGAAGAATATTATCGAGGTTATGTATATTGGCCTCCGTCCATAGAACTGACTTTTGAGTCAGCAAGTGAGGAATGGTGAAGCAAGCAGCAGCGAAAGACGGGTAAGCATACCTCTGAAAAAGGGCTAAAAAGCAGAGGTCCAAGGGCCGTACCAAGGACGTAAAGCGACAGTCCAAGGTTTGCGATTTCTTGAGAGCATCCAAAACGTCTGATGATTTGTTCATAGCACGCGGTGTACAGAGACGAGGTAGCAGTTCTGTATAGGTATATTCTGCCGTCAGCAGTCGGCTTAAAAGAGGCAGACTTGCTATGTTAGGGTAGGTACTCACACCAAGAGGGAACCTATAGCTACCACAGCTACGTAAAACCACTTCCTCGCTGCTGAAAAGGTGCGAGGATCCAGAGGATCATTATCACCATCCCATCCCACCAGAAACGATTGACCAGTTTCCTGTTGCTGCTTCTCCTCGTCGCGGATAATGTTTGGTGGGCTTGTATTAGTGTCCGACGATTCAGACTCAGCAACCTTTAGGCCTCGTTCGTTTCCGTCACTCGACATTGTATGGAGGAGTTGAACAAAGGATGTCTTGACTCTTGTAAATGAGTAGGCACTGCTCGTCACAACGAAGTATTTATACCTATGTAGTAGGTATTTCCATGGCGAAGAATTAATTTCATAGAGGAGATGGTGTGCAAATCGTTTAACGGAGATACAATCAATGTCCACCGTAATTTTTTTTGGTCCGCCTCCGTGTTGTGTTGATCTTTACCTCTGATTTGACCGCAAACAACAAACGTTCCCCGTGCTGACAAAACCTGGCTGTTCGTCCGCCGCTCACGTGATTACATTCGCTCGAAATTCGACCTTCCTCCGAATTTTCTCACATTTTCTCGGCAATTGTTTATTAATATAACACCACGAACCAGAGATCAAACAATGGGTACGATTAAAAGGGCGCCACTTCGCTAATGAGCCTAATCGCGGTAGTCTATGCCCACAGGCTTCATCGCCATCAGATTCTAAAAATTAGGTATTAAAGAAGTATTTAATTAGGAATTGACCACCTATAACGCTCTATTAGAACATGAACCCAATACTTCTGCTTTAGAATCAACTGATTAATGCATTCTTGTAGTATTCTATCCCATGAGCTTTTTGCTGTTCGCCAAGGCTCACTGGCGTCGCCTCTGGCTCCTGGGAGCCTATTAGCTCACGACGCTTCAAAGCTCGCCCTATGGGGCAGTAGACCACGTGTTATGAGTTCGTAGGCTTAACTACTAGACCTTGGTGTAGCTCTTTTCTTAATATAATATTATTAATATATAAATTTCTTTTATTTATAAAACTTTATATTAATATAGTCTTATCTTATTAGGATTTATATAAAGTTTTTAATGTAGAGGGACGGGAGGCCTCTAAAATAGACACTCAAAAACCGATGACTGAAAGACTCGAATCTCTAAGAAGGATCGTTGTTGTTCCCTAAGAAGGAGAGACGGAGAGACCTTATATACATGAATATAGTCACGTGCTACGGCACGTGACACAGAACCCCACTACATACGACCCCTTTCTCTTAGTGCTCGTCCCCTGAGCACTCTTTACAACTCAGCTAAATCAAAACTCAAAACTTAAAACTCAGACTAAGACTAAGACTAAGAACAAGACCTTAAATCAGTGCCTAAAGACGACAGGATTCCGGGCTCTCTTCTCAACTACTTCGTCCCACTCAGTGCCATCCGTACGGGCTTTCACCTGCTCTCCCTGGCTTATCGTCGAATCCCAGAAGGGCAGGGCAGTCACGTAGCCATTCCTCTTCGGGCCCAGGCAAAGCTCTCCTCGGTCGTTCAGGTGGCATGTGCCGACTTCCAGGTGGTGTAGGAACCAGGGGCACTTGTTCCGATGCCGGTGCTGTATACTGTCCTCATGCTTATTGTGACAGTAGAAGCACCCCTTGACGATCGATACTAACTGGACGAAGGGTGGGCCAGTAGAAGGAAGGTTCGTAGAAGGGTTCGAAGACAAGGGACCCGTAGAAGGCCTCGAGGGCTGACGTCGCTGTGGGGGCACGTACGGCGAAGATGGCGGCGAAGGTGAATCCGGCGAATAAGCTTGCTGGCGCGCATACTGCCTTATTTGTTGTCGTACACGTTCTACGTACTCTCGTGCTTCTTGGCCCTTAAGAACAGGGGTCGAAGGCGGGGAAGACGAAGGCTCGGAAGGCAAAGGCGACTCGACAGTCGGGACGATTCGTATCGGATTAATCGATAATCTCGGCAGAGGCCGAGAAGGCTTCGGAACAGGTCGTGTAGAAGGCTTCTGAACGGGGGTCGCTGGAATAGGGGTTGCTGAGGGGGCCGGTGGCGCTATGACTTCCTGAGCCGGGCTCAACAAGTCGATATCCCTAACCAAGTGCCTCAAGGATCGAGCAGCCAATAGGAGGACGAAGAAGAAAAGCAACAGGACTTCGGAAAGAGCCTCACTTGCTCGGTCCCGGACAAGGTTCCACCGTGCCGTATTCGTAATATCGGGTCGTTGGGACGTGGCTTGAGGAACCGAGATTTGATCTTTTGCCCCGTGCATTTTCAGGGTCTTCTCGATCGCCCACTTGATCGTTCGGTCGGGTCGTCGTCTGGATAGAATCGAAGGAAGGAAAGGTCGAAGGACGGAAGGTCGATAAAAGGAAGGAAGGACTGTCGATAACTTGACTGCGAATCTAAAAGACTATAAGGATGTGAAGCTTGGCTTCGTTTACCGTCCCTGCGTAGGTCACCAANTGTAGAGGGACGGGAGGCCTCTAAAATAGACTCTTAAACTGATGACTGAAAGACTCGAATCTCTAGGAAGGATGGTTGTTGTTCCTCTCTAGGAGAGGGGGAGAGACCTTATATACATGAATATAGTCACGTGCTACGGCACGTGACACAGAACCCCACTACACTACAAAGGAAAACTATATGGCTATATAGGTGTGGTGGATCTATGGGATCACGGGGCCCCTGGATCCTTTGGATCCAGAACTGATCCTCAGGATCCTGTCACATGATAAATCACGTGGGTCATGACACCTCTGTTGGCATTCTCCAAGGTGTCGCGGCGGTCGAGTCCTGGCCACCGCAGTTCCAGAACGACAAATTGGTATCAGTTGACGCCTCTAACCCAAGATATATAATAACAACCTTAACACCAGTTATATTTGCATTCAGATAGCGTATTCGTATGAAATTGAATATTGTACAGGGAGTTGTAGGAGAGAAACTGGCTGGACCTGCTCAGAATTTAGCGAGTGGTTATGTAATCCCTAGGTAACACGAGTTGTGTGTCTCTGATTTTAGATTTCAGAAAAGAGATCCCAAACTTTTCCCAAAGGAGCTTATTACCAGTGCCAGCACCTCCTACTGTAGGCTTTCCCTCGTTTGTGGCCTGAGGCATTATTCCACTCGGCTACACACCGACACACACATCCGCGCATGATTTCATTTTCAGTCTTCACTTGCTTGATCATCTCATTAACGATCAGAGCTGTATAGTAATCTTGCAGCTCTACCCATTTACAGTCAGCAGTATGGATTCTAAGGTTGCCAAGCATGGGATTACCAACAGCGAAATCTTGCCGCAGCATACAGATGTGGTTCGGCCAGATAACGAGGAAGGAGTGGATCATCCCACATCCAAAAGAGACCCCACTATAGTTGACGAGAAGGCAGCCGACGCAGTGCAACAACTATCTGGCTTGTCAGATGACACTGGATTACAAGATAGCGAATCTGACGGCCTGGAAGTGAGTCTTAAGTATTTGATAAGGCTGTTGCCACTAATAAACTCGGAAGGTTGACAGTAGTCGGGACACCGATTCAGCAATTGGGACTGTGGATATGGAGTAGTCTCGTGTCAAGACGTTTCCTTTGCACTACTAATCAATTGGTAGCTCATCGGCAGCTTCGCTACGATCAAGTCTTTATGACTACATCGAGGAGAATGGAAGGAGGTATCACAGATTCAAGGCCGGCAGTAAATATTGCACGCACGTAGTAGAATAAATGCTGACCTTTATAGCATACATGCTGCCTAATGACGAGGTCTAGTTGACCTAAGTGAACGTTATCAGAGAATTATAGCTAACAAGCCGTGAATACAGACTGAACAAGATAGATTGGACCTTCAACACCATCTGTTTTTATTGACTCTAAGAGGCAAATTGCATCTCGCTCCAATTGAGAACATGCAATTGCACAATGTCATGGACATCGCGACAGGGACGGGAATCTGGGCCACTGACTTTGGTATAATAACTTTTTTCCTCTTTTTTTCCTCTCTAACCCAAGTCATTTAGCTAGTGCTTTCCCATCTGCGAACGTCCTCGGCACCGACCTAAGCCCTATCCAACCTGAGTAGTGAGTTCTCCTTCTATCATTAATTCTTTGCTACTAACTCTCAGCAGCGTTCCTCCTAACTGCCACTTCGAAATCGATGATGCAGAAGATGAATGGTCCTTTTCATACAAATTCGACTACATCCATGGCCGTATGCTAGCCTCGTGCTTTAAATCGCATGTGGCCGTCTTCCAATCCGCCTTCAACGCCCTTCGACCTAACGGCTGGCTCGAGATCCAAGACATCGCGATACCATCCCGCTGTATCGATGACTCAATGTTCGGCACGGCATTTGAGAGATGGATAGATCTCATCAAGGAAGGATGTGCAGCACTTGGCAGGGATTTCGGAAGAGTCCCGCAATACAAACAATATTTGCAGGAAATTGGGTTCGTGGATGTGGTTGAGAAGCAGTTGTCTTGGCCAATTGGTACCTGGGCGAAAACCCAGCGAATGAAGATGCTAGGTGCTTGGTGCAAAGAGAATGTGCTATCAGGGCTTCAGGGTTGGACTATGGCTGTACTAACGAGAGGTTTGGGAATGATGCCGGCGGAGGTTGAGTTGCTATTGATGGAGGTGAGAAATGATATTAACTCAAATGCTCTCCACGCTTATGCTCCAATGTGAGTATTTCTATCTGACTTTTAGTTCCATTATTAATACCTTCTAGTTATATTGTATATGGCAGGAAGCCATAATAGCAGATAGATATTTAACCCCCTAATAACAGATAAGTTGATTAAAATGACAGAAAGGGAGAAATCTGATGTTATTACAAGTCGTACTGCACGCAGGCTAGGCAGAGTTTTGTTGTATATCGCACTTTTTGATCAGACAATTGATGAGGCGAGCATCAAGTAATTGTTATAGTCAGATGATTGTTATAGTCAGGTGTAAGTGGAGAGGAGGATTTTATGATGTGTAACAAAAAAATCTCCCTAATCTCACGTGATGCGTGGTAAAGGTGACTGTGAACCTCGGATGCGAACGTGGTGCTCGTCTCTCTTAATTTACTATAGTAGAAGCGCATGAGAAGTCATGACTGATCGTGAGGAGCATCTACTCTCACCCACAACACCTACAATCGGAGTGCAGTACTGGTGTACTCCTACACGCGATGCGCCGAGGTGAAATCACGTGATTGATTTTCCACCTGTTATTTTGTTGAAGTGTGTGCCTGGNAGCCTNAGGCTACTATAGCACCNANCACGTGCTTTAGGGCACGTCTCACTTGTAGTCTAGAGATGTGGCCCGACGACCTGATCTTAGATTCTNTACAGTTGATAATATACTTGATTTACCCTAATTAAGCCCTCCGGACGATCCCTGTGTTGCTATTGCTTGTATTGATGATACNACTNATCNNACNAGCTNGAGTCGACCAAATCNAATACTTGGGTTGCCGGCCAGTGGCAGCCAAAATTCCACCAACCGGTCGTTTTGTTGGACGACGGTGAACGTAGTGGCCTCGGTAGTTCCCAGAGCACGAACGATCTCGACGTGCGGATCCCGGTAATTGATGTTGTTGGTTGGGGTCAGGATACGTGGAACAGAACTCTAAGTGTGTCTTCCACTTCAGTCCTCTACAGCGAGGCGGCGTGTACGGTTGAAGCATCTCGCGTAATCCTAAGGCCGACTTTGGCCCCCTGCGGATAACCCAATGCAGTTGAGGAGATATGTTTGATCTGCAGAGGTCAGGTTTTTTCTGGGTGCGGGGTGAGAGGTCAGCTTGGTGGCCAACGCCATTGTGAGACAATCTCTACTCAATTTCACTAGGTGCAGTCTCTCTCCGTTACAACGCGACCATGGAGGCGGAATTGCTGTCTAGCCTTCAGCTATGCCGGCAACTTCCACTGTGGTCAGCAGTAACGCCGTGATGGCTAGTCGGCCGAGCATTGTGCCGCTTCTATGGCTTGCTATGATTTCTTTTTCCAGCCCTAATGCTGGTGCGAAATCCAGTCAAGACGTATCGCCGAGATCCGAGACACAGCACAGTTCAGCTGCAGACCTGATTGGCCCCTGACATGAAGAAACCTGACTAATCGAGGGTCCGGGCACCCATCATCTCTTGTGCTTCTTGGCGGAGATTGAAGGCAACTTTACAGCGCAACTCTTGTACCACGTGGGTCTCCACGTACAGAAAATTGATTGGCTCCTGTCACCGACTCGAGCCGCGCCATACGCCCTGCATTGTTGATCAAACATATGTTTGACCTTTTTGGGGAGATTGACAGAGAATACGGGTAGCTGGCTGAAAGCTATGCTGCATTCGTCCCGTGTTTAAATGTATCCATGTACACCAGGGGCAGATACCTACTGTAAGTATCAAGAACTTCGAATGTGAATGAAGCTGGCAGAGGCCGACGGCGAGTCAGCGGAGGCGGTAAGACAACGATAACTAACTATCAGGCTCCATACGCCAAATGCTTGCTGATCTGGTATCATTGCAGCAATTATCTCCAGCATGCGTGTCTTGTCTCGCAGGCTAGCCAGTTGAACGGTCATATTTGTCGGACAGCATGCTAAGGATGACATTGGACAAGTGATTGGATTCAAGAGCCTGCATTTCTGGCAAGAACTGAGCTGATGGCATGAGTGACTGGAGGACTGCGAGGGGGGTGGCAAATGCCAATAACCTTGTATTAGACGTATGTGAGGAATTTCCATCTATGTTTCCACGACGAGCGTCGTGCAATCAACATGAAAATTAGCCCGTTGGACAGGATAAGAAAACACCGTGTCATCGTGTCAAACCACTTTCTCGGCGGAAAAAAAAGTAGAGATCTATGATCAATATGTTCCAGCGCCACAACTGGGCTTCGGGAGCAGTTGGCTGGAAAAGATGAGCTGGCCGACTACAGCAAAAGGCGGTGTCGCAAGCCACATTGTGATAGTAGGAACGATCGCCATTTGTGACTTCAAGACATGTCTCTTTTTGCACGCACGTTGGCAAATTGGATGTCATATGTGCCGGATAGAAGTGGCATAGTAAGTGTGACTTGCTTGAGTTTATCTCATCTTATGAGAAAGTCATGCATATATAGCCCTACTTAATCACTGCAGCCGTGAAAAAAAATTCCTTCAACTCTGACAGTTTCCTATCTTACCCACATCATATTCAAGACCTCTGAACATCGACAACGCTTCCCTTTATTTCATCATGAGATTCCTGCCAGTACTCCTGTTTTGTGCTTCCGTTGTGTACGCCTGCGGAGATGGCGCATACAGGTGCAATAATGCTGATGTTACCCCTGCCCAGTCGCTCGTGGTGACCGAGGAAATTTCCATCGGATTGGGCGGGGAAACCTGCTGGTGTTATCCCCGGGCCGAGTACTACTACCAACCTTCCGGTGATAACATCCAGAAATTCGAGCAGCGGTGTAAGGACCATGGCAAGAACTGGTATGCGTCGGAATGTTAAGCAAGGTATGACTAGATCCGAGATGATTGGGAAAGTATAGAACGTGTTTCTGACAATTTTCAGGGCGTCCAAAGCTTGAACTGGATATCTTTATAGCGTTGCTATCGAGGAGATAGACTGGTTCCGTCGACCTTTTTGTTCTCGCAGGTTGAATCTTGGTTTCATTTCTGGATTGGGAGATTGAAAGGATACAAACAGATGAATGCATCGTTGTCTCTGGGTTGGAGGACTAATAGGATACAAAAAGATGAATGTATCATTGTCTCTGGATTGGAGGACTTAATAGGATACAAAAATATGAATGTATCATTGTCTTTGGGTTGGAGGACTAATAGGATACAAAAATATGAATGCATCATTGTCTCTGGATTGTAATCTGTGGGGCATCCTTGCTGAATCCTTCGCATCCCTCGAAGTGATTCCCCACAGCTAGTTTAAAATCAAAGCCATTCATTTTCTACCTAACTCAGGCGATGGCCAAGACGTAATATCCGTAGTGTATGAGTTCCATTTCTGCTCATCCTACTCCGTATTCAATATTGCCATAATTTCTCTCTGCATTTTTTTTCTTTTTGTTCTTTAACACTGGGGGTCAACCTTCCCTCGGACCGCCTAAATAATGATGGATATGTTCGGCGTTGACCCGTTTCATAAAGAGACATCGCAAGCCTATAATGGGCACTTCTAGCTCGATGAAATGCACTCCTGTATTCCATTATTCTATCCCTGCAACTAAGAGCAATATCTAGAGCTCCTCTACATCCTAGCATGCTCATAAAGTGGGAGATATAAAACCCGTGCCTTACATTTAGATGAATTAAGGGTAACAAAACCTACGGAGCTACAGAGTACAGATAAAACGACCGCCTGCCCGAATCACACCAGCCCCAAATCCAATCACCACCTGCAGAAATTGATACTGAGGAGAACCCCATGAGCCGCCCAGCTGCCTCCGTCCCAACCGTCGTAACAGTTGCTTACAATCTGCGCAAAAGCCGCCTCACACACCTGCTTAGTGGAGAAATTTGAGACCTTTCCAATATTTGCTGTGTGTCCGCTGGAGTCACTATAATCGGTCCAGTCGCCTACTAATTTGTCTCAGTTGGCAGTGCAGTATTCATCCCTAGTATTGGGCCAACTCATCCTTCTTGACGCAGTCCCGTTTGTGTGCGCCCTCGACGTGGTTGTAGCATTGGCCGGCGATTACGCTCGAGGCAAGCGTAAGGACACAAGAGACTTTCAAGGCAAGCTGCATGTTGGCGGGCTGTAGCATGAATCAGTACGCTTCGCTCAGCTGTAAGTGGCGGGAAGACTACCTATCAGTTCCAGTGTGCAAAGAATCGTAATGTCTTCAAGGAATCAGTGTGTAAAATGATTTGATTTAATTTAATTAATAGCTATTAATTAAAATCAAATCAAGAAAAATTAATTAAATTAATTATTAATCAAACTAACAATTAATTAATTAATATAGTCATACAATACGTATTTATAGAAAATGATGCAAAGTCCAATTAAGGTTTAAGGCTAGCGGAAGCTAAGCCCGTTATAGAAGGTGTATACGAGCGAAAGCTTCTAATTAGTCTGGCTAAGCCTTTTAGAAGGCTCGGATGGCGGCACGGGACGTTCGGCTAAGACGGACGCCACCGGGCCAACTATTCGGCAACTCTGGCATTCCAGAACTACCTTTACAAATCTATTTATTAAAATTATAAATAAAATATAAGAAATAATCCTGAAATTCTAAATCATACTTTAAAATAATCAGTTCTTTATAATAGAAGGAAAAATCAAAATAATTCTAAAATTTATTAATTTTAGATATATAAGTATTGTTTTCCTTGATTATTATTATAGCTCTATAAAGGCACTAGGGGCCCTGACGTCACGTGGGGACGTATTTGCAAGAAGGTGCTATATTCTCGAAGAAACTAAGCTAAGGAGCGAAGAAGGAAGAGGTGGCCCTGAAGGGGCCTATATATATAGGAGGTGAGTGCTGCTAAGCGAGGGCACGTGATAAGGGGTCAGGGGCCGCGTCGTAGCCTCTTGTCGTATATAGCGCCACACTGTCTGAGTCTCCTTAGTCGTAGGACTATGTGTTAAACTAGGTCTATAACAGCTATAAGTTATTATTATTCTAATGTGATGTGGTTCGCTTACCTGCNAGGGGGCGNCCGTCACGTGGCTTGGATCGTCGACGGATATCCGGAATGATGTCGGTAGTAAACCTCTGACATCCAGGATCATAGTTCTAGGGCACTTGATACGTAGCACAGGATACTAGATAATGCTATTGATTTCTATTATTATTAGGCCTTGGCATCAGACCCCCCGGGGCCAGAGATTAGTTCTATACTAGATCTTTTTCTTCTTACACGTGACTTCTTTGCCTACTAACGCCTCCTTATCATAATAAGCTTAAAAAACGGCCCTATTAATAGGCCTAAAGTATAAGTGTAATTCGGCCTTTAATATTAGATATTTTAAAGGTTAGTTATTAAATAATACTAGTTTAACGTAAAAGAGTAATAGTAGGTGACAGGGATTATAGGCCACTTAATAATATAGGCCGCTTACTGATTAAGTATATTATTAAATAGTTTTATTAATCTAATAAGATAATACCTTTTTAATTAGGTCGTTAAGTTATGCTACTAGGCTCGATTAGGAAGTCGCATGCGATCTGTAGCGCTGTATAACTTAATTAATGTATATAAAGTTGTTGCTATTCTAATCGTACCCCGATCGAGCCCCTAATGTTGCTGTGGCGGTGTCTGACCACGTGATCTACCAAACAGGCTGAAGTCTGTTTGCGCCGGTATCTAAATTTCATAGATTTTTTTTTGGATTTGATACCTGAAAAATTGGTATTCCCTGAGTGGATAAGGGTTTGCGGTCGTCGTCTTTGGTTCCGGAGCCATGACGCGGATTGCGGTCGCGAGAATGGCGCGTTGAAGGGGCTGAAGTTTGGGTTGCTAGGGTAACTGACTCTTGGTTATTAACTTGTTTATTCTTACCACAAACGCGACATCACAGGCGATCCTTAAAAATTTCGACCCATCATGGCAACAGAAGCATCTTATGGAATTCCTCTTGCGCGAAAATATAAGCACACTCAAACCTTACGCCATACAGGAACTGCAAAATCGAACCAATATTACACTATTGTCGCCTCTCATGGAATTTCTATTGTGCGGCAATGCAAAACCACTCAACCCTTACGTTGTATAAGAACTGCAAAATCGAGCCGATATTACAGTATTATCGATTCTCGTGGAAATATTATTGCGCGACAATACAGACCACTCAAACCTTATGTCGTACACGAACTACCATCCAAATCGAGCCGACATCACACTATCGTTGGTATTCTAGGCAGTGGAGGGACAGGAAACGTATTTCTAGCTGTTCATGAGAAGAGATGGCAAGCCATCAAAGTGTTCAAAAAAGAATTCAAGGCCTGTCATCCGGACCCAAGAGGATACTTAATATGCCGTAGCTAACTGTTTAACAGGGTCGTGCCGAGTGTGACATACAACCAGGCCTGCGTCACCCGAACATCGTTGAATCCCACCGTGCCTTCATCTATGAGGACAAAACGCATGTCGTTTACGAGTTATGCGCCAGCGGCTCCTTGCGCGATTTGGTCCAGCAGGGTCCCGTTCCCGAAGGTGTGGCAAGCCGAATGTTTGTCCAACTGATGGGTGCAATCAAATACATGCACTCCAAAGGGGTAACGCATCGAGATCTCAAATTGGACAATATTCTGCTGGATGCGGCTGAGAATATCAAAATGGCAGACTTTAGTCATGCGGCATACACTCAGCAGAGTGATTTCGCTCAAACAAGGTGCGGAACTCTCGGATACATGGCGCCAGAAATGTTTAGTTCTCAACCAAAAGGCCGTGAAGTGGACATCTGGAGTGCTGGGGTTGTCTTGTAAGCAGTTTGGAATCATTATGACCCTAGAGATGCCGCACTTACTAATACACTTCAGCTTTATCCTCCTACGAACATCAATGCCCTTTTTCGCAAGTGGCTGTGGAGCAAGTTGCTGTAAAGTGTCTGGTCGTTGTAAGAGTATCCCTGACAAGCACAACGAGGAGATTCGCGAGAAGATTTGTGCATACGATTATCAATGGCCCGAGTCGTTTCCTATCGCAGCGAAGGGCTTGGTTGGAAGACTCCTCGTGGGTCCTAAGAGCCGCCCTACGCCCGATGACATCGTAAAGGATCCCTTTTTTACCAGCCAGGAGCTTAGGGCGCAAAGTTTACATCGCGAGAACTGCCGGCTGGCAGGCGTTGGGAGAAGTGAGATAGGGGATTTCTTTCCTTGTGTTGGCACGAGGGAGCGACTATGCGGTAGCTTTTGGGCATCGTCGTTTTAACACTGCCATTATTTTCGGAAGGTCGGTCGCATGGCAGGTGGCAGGCTAAGTCTTGCTATTTATAACTCTCCTTCCTTTCCATCTCCAGCTCTGCCGTGTATGAAATGAATAAGGGACGGTTAGTAAAATTATACACGTCTTTATATTTAAGGAACCGATAATATCACGATCTACAGGGTGGAAGTGTACATACCTGCGCTGGCTAAGTAATTTTGAGCTAATCCTATTACGGAATAGCGTTGAACCTGGGAACGGCGCTAATCCACTTTGAGTCACGTGACGTATGTGCATTCAAACAGATCCCAACCCTAGAGAAAGATCAATTTGCTTGGTTGTGATATGACGGCATCAGCTATAGAACAGATAGGATCGGGTCGTTAACTCTAATAGGGAGGTAAATGCTGGTTGGCTTTGAATAGAAATTTAAGAGTAGATGACAGGAGATAACAAGTTGCGGCTAGAGCGGTGGCCCTGGGATCGCAGGAGTAGGAATTGATCGTTTTGAGTTATAGTTCTTGCTATCTTTAACTTGTTAGTAGATCAATGGAAAGGGATAGCGGCTTTCGATGTCAGCCTTCTGCATATCGTCACAAATGGTATCCGTGAATTTCTGATCGATCACGTGGTTGCGAGACTTGCTATTGAGAGGCAGCTTGAATGGCACTTTTGTCCCTCACGTGAGTACGCTGTTATCCGTAAATCAAAGATCAACATAATAATTATATTCATTACTTCTAAACACCAACTATAGCCTAACAAGCTGAAGTTTATCATATGCAAACTCAGGTGAGAAAAGCGGGAATCTTTAGTTACTTGCCTTCGGCGTAAAACTTCCCTAGCGAATACTTAATTGACTCTTCTATTCCCCTACGAAAAGCCAGCAATGCCAAACGGCCTCCATATTGCACATCCAAACTTAGTCATGTCCCTGGACAGCTCCGGCAACGCCGCTGCCAAGACACCGACTATCGATACATTCTGCGCGAGAGGTACCAGGTTCATAAATTTGTTTCGTGCAGGAACTCAATGCTCATGTCGCATGTCTAGGTGATACATATGTGCCATCGATCGCGGGACTGAGTTTGGCTCTCCTGACCCAGACCCTATGCTAATAAAGGTTATTCTGCATGGATTATGATGAACGATGCAGTCACTAGAAAAGTGGCTGGAAAATCTTCCGGAGTGTCCTTATCAACAGCAGGCATGCACAGCCTCGGGAAGAATACTGGTAATGAGTTTTCTCAAATAAAAAAAATCTCCAAAACGGGATAAAAGTCACTGCCATCGAATTATCCTTTTAGCAGAGGAAGTATCGCGATCCTATAATATTTTCCCACACCGCTGACTGATGATGCGTCCGGTACTACCTCCTTCCGCATGTGGGATTCTTGGATGGAATGGATGTCAGAAATGGGATGGGAAATGGTGATGGTAAGGTTATGGATGGCCATGTTGATTTGATGGACGGATTGATGGGAGGAGGATATGATGGCTGTGAAAATTAGAGCTATAGAGTCAATTCGGAAGTGAGTTACCTGCCTATTGAACAACCAAAATTTGCAAAATGGTGAGAGAAGACTACGTTACATCTATGCCGCGATTTTATAGGATTAGACAACTCCGCCAACTCGCAGTAAACAACAATTCGCAATAAACCACTTCCCAATAACTCAAAGCCCTCTCCAAAAGAGCCAGAAGGTATAATCCAATTATCCAATGCAATGCATTATATCCTGATTGCGCGAGTACTTCCCTCATAACAAAGTCTAAAATAGCCAACGACAAGACACAAAGTTTGGAGCTGACCAGAGCAGACCCAGCTAGTTGCTCCATGCACTGAATGATACCCTTAAACAGAACCGAGATCTATGCGCAAGGTTTCGAAGATCATAAATCTCGATAGAGAGCAGGAAGGACGACAGAATGATCGAACCTCGACGCTTGTCAATTCCAAATGAAGACCGCGAAGAAATACCAGATGGTGACTAGAAACCCCCATTCAGCCAAGATTGCTGAATAGATTAAGATTCTTGAATAAAAAGACTGCCTACTCACGAGTACGCTTAGCTTAACCCAGAAGTTATCTTTGAAATCCTCCGGCAAAAGTGTCTGCACAGCTACCAGCACTGTTGAACTTCTCTACCGACGCAAATCTATTCGATCGTGAAATCACTTACTAAAAATCATCGACTTCTAATCCTCACAATATCGGTTGCTAGCGCCGCGGCGAGATCTCTCTCCGCTCCAAACCCCAAAAGAGCGATCTCTAGGTCGTCTTCATCAAGCCGACATATGTCCTTTCCGATCCAAATAATGTTATAGATCCAAGCCATGTCTCTATCTCCAGTATCCTCGATACCACGGAGAAGAAGAGAGGCGATGATCCAAAGTTTGACAACATAGTTAGATGCGTCGCGGGTCGGGAAGAGAGTTTTTAAATCGTGGGCCGTCATAGGTTGAGTGGGAGGAGCATTGACGGCAATACGTTGTGACTTTGTCATGATGAAGTTTATGGTGCAGATTCTGCTTTCTATTTCTGGTGTGGGAGGCTCGGTGTCGGAAGATTCGGGAAGAAGCTGGTTGAAAGAGCGGTTGTAATTGTTTTGAAATATTATTCGTGAACTGGATCTCTGAGAAACCCAGATGTTGAAGTTAAGCATGGAGGTTTAACCCGAATTGGGAAGGAACAATAGCAATTTCTAGCGCAATTATTTTACGCCGCCTTCGTATACCCTGTTTCTGCTATCGAAATCCCATTGAATGTCGCTTGGTCGCGCCTTCCACTCCCGTCTACTCGGCGCAATAGGGGCAGAATCCAGTTACCACTTTCGCCTTTTGACCTGACCTCAATCCGACACGTCATTGAAAACCCAATTCGACTTTGGCTGAAAACACCCTTCAAGTTTAAAAAAAGCAAACATAGACAAAAAGTCAACGCTTTCCACTATTTTTTTGGGTTTGAGGAACAAAGTGTTTCGTGTTCGACCCTCCTCCCGGAGGGGAGCGACTAAACCCCCTAAATTCTCTATCTTGGGTATTCTCCTGTACACGATCTAAGACTTAGAATTAAGTTGACAGGTATTTGATGCCTTAGTAGAGTTTGTATGTTGAAACCAGGAGGTTAGCCTTCTAAGTCCAACTCCTGCGAGCTTCTACGATAAACCAAGAATGTTGCTGAGCGACGAGCCTCACGAGAGACGTACTCGATTTGTCCATCGAACGGGAAGGCACATGAAATAAGAGACGAAAAATTTAGTCTGAAATTACAACGAAAATTTAACTTCCAAACCGAATGGGTTTTGGAACTATCGTGGCCTAATTAGGTCAATTAAGCGAACTGAAAAAGGGGCGAAGAGCAGACGCCACTCGAATAGTAATCCAACATTGCACGCTCAAGACTTGATGCACAGCACAAAACATAAATCGCATCAGAATACGATGATGAGGTAGCATTGCATCCTCGTGCTAAGGGGACTCGGGAGCAGTTCGGATTATCGCTAACTTGGAGAGTAGAAGCGCAAAGATTTTTTTGCTAAGGAATACGAAAGAGTACTTATGAAAACAGGACCGTGTTAATTGAGAACGTAAACTCGCAATCATGGTGATGAGTCGGACACAATTAGGGAAACGAGCCAAGCAATCAAGTTTAGCTGCTTCGATTGAAGTAGGGAAGAAAGAGTCATTTCAAGCTTTTATCATTAATCACTAGAACCAACATTCCACCTCGACCCCACCTGTCGAAGTAATCCACAACCTGTCTGCTATCAAAGGGTTATAGATCTGCCGTCCATAGCCGTTTTCCGGACCAAACCCAATGTTCTATTAGAAGAATGGAGTAAGAAGAAATCGGTATTGTAAAAAATTGATCGCCATGGTATAGCAGCAAATTGCGCGTTCATTCAAAACCCTCACCCAGCTGTTCCTAACCACTCAAATCCTATTACCACATCATCTGTTGCTCAAGGAGGAGTAGGTGTGATAGGTGTAATGTCCCTACTAGTCCTTCCATTTCCATTCTCCTTTTTGCTTAACAAACTCCTTCGGAATGCACTCGCCTTTGGGCTATCAGTCGCCAACCCATTTTCGGCGGTGAGCACAAAGTTGCTCTTGATAACCACGTGGCCACTTCCAGCCCTGACTTGTTTTTCTTGTCCTGTACCCGATTCATCTACAAAGAAAAGTCCCTCTCCTAGATCGTCGTCACTACCAAAGGTATTGTGCCCTTTGACTTGGATTTGGAATTGGGTGTCTGCTGAGCATGAGCATTTAAAGCTTTCCTTTTTTTTCGTTGAAGAAGACAGTCCCCGTAGCTGACTTGATATGGTCTGTTTTATGGACAGTCTTCGCTTTGGATCCGATTTGCTTCATGTAAACCATAACGTTTGAAGATGGAGGATAACCGGAGGCCGACATGATTGTGAAATTTGCTGTACCAGTGGAGGGAACGGGTGTACCACCGAATACAGCACTATGCATAGAGGATGCTCCAAAACTCTTTGATCTGTTATGTGACGGCTCTATTGCAGTCCCAGGAGGAGTGACTGGTGCCTCGATGGTAGGTGTTGTAATTGCGCCAGCTCGCTTTGGAAGGCCAAAACTGCCTCCAGCCGCGAATTGAGAATCCTCTGCTTTCATTTCCGCAACAGCAGCTGCATTTGCATTTGCTTCTTCTTCTTCCTTCTTCTTACTCTTGAAACCATGTCGGATAAAGGACGCGCCTTTGCCAACACCCGCAGCCGCAAAACCAACGCCCTTGATAGGAGCACCGGCAACCCCGGTAACAATCCTGCCTGGAGTAGCAAAAGTGCCAGAGAACGTCGAGGAACCTTGCCGAGAACGAGTAACATAATCAGGCCGGAAAAGTAATCTTAATCGTACAGAGCCAGACTTCCCATCTAGCGCGAGATTGTATTCTTGTGCCTGAAAAGGGTCAAGCATTTCGAGATTGATGGCTGCGGATCCCAAGAAATCTGCTTTCTCGCCAAAGTCCCAATCATAGACATTGCAAATGAATTTGGCACCAGTTCTTGAGGGAATGTCCACTTCGAAGAACTCATTCCATGCTGGCTGGAGTGTCTTCTTTTGAACCTTTGTCTTGAAAACGTCTTTACCATTAAGCTCAAACTTGCAATACGGATCACTGAAGCCGTTGCGATCTGCTGACGGGAGGTCTGAGCCGTCAAGGACATCGACACGGAGCTTGCCCATGTTGTTGATACTCTCACTTGGATCGAGTGTCATCTTCACTGGAATATACTTCAAGCTGACCTTCACAGAACTGAATTTGCCTTCACTTGTCTTTCATCTTGAGGATAGTGGGGTTATTCTCAAGTTTGTTAGCGTAAGGATTAAAATTTTGAAGGCATCACTTACCAAGCATTGCTTAAGTGTATCGAGAGTGTTTCCAGTGAGCTTCGCAATTACGTGCTCCTTTTTCTCATCACCCTTGGAGTCTTTGTCACGAATGCGAAGAGTGATTTTAGAGAAGTCTAGCTCCCGAACGAAACAGTCTCCGATCTCATCAAGTGTTGTTGTCCGTTTGCGTATTGTCGAGGATGTGTATGAGGGGAAGGCCATATCATCCATAATGACCTCCACATGAACATTGGTATAGTTGAGATCGACGTCAATGATCTTAAAAATGATGAGGCCAGACTCGTACTTGACGAGTTCTTCTGGTGTAAGTCGGATCTTGGGCAATTTCTTCTCATCTTTGGTTTCTTCTTGCTCTTTTGCTCCTTCAGCAAGTGCCTTTGCGAGTGTACCGTCGACTGTCCCGTTGGGTGTGTTTGGTGTGGTTGGTGTAGCTGGTGTAGCTGGCGCTGCAATCGAATCTTTATCACCTGGCTGGCTTGACTCGACTGAAATGCGCCCTCTTTCAGAAGATATTTTTCTCGCAGCTGCCTCTTCTTCGTCTTCCGGATCCGCAATATTAAGAAGAGGGTAAAAGGCCGCCGTATAATTGAGAGTGCCCTTTGGTGTTCCCTTCCCATGCATTCGCAGACGCCCGCGTGCGGGTCTTTGGAATCATGGACGAGATACTCACCATTTTCAGCCTGCTCGATGTAATCGGCCGCCGATACCTCTAGCAAACCCAGAGATCGGTCATTGTTGATGGTTTCTTGATCCATGACCTCGAGGGTCAATCTTTCGCGAGTGCTGTGGACTGGCACATAGATCACCTCATCCCAGTCTGGGTCGAGGTTATTCTGGAATGTGACCGTGCGCCCCTTTTCGATGCCGGATAGAAGAACACGTACATATGGATCTGACTTGCCCATAACCTCGAGATTTCGTAGGTCCCTCGCGTTCTTAAAATGAAATCTCATCACTCCAATCGGAGTGACATACCCGCCTGATCCCGCAACAGCGCCCGACAAGGCCACAGGTTTCCACTGTAATGTCAATTTCGCGCGGCCGGTCTTTGCACCGACGAGATTGTACCACTCCTGCCCTTTGTCCATCAACTGCAGCATGTCATCCAGCTTAATTTGATAAGTTCCCAGTATCGGGTCCGCACCGAGATCTCTGTCATCTTTGATTACAAGACCAAGTTTAGCCGTTTTGCGATCGGTGATGAGAACTTCCTTATGGCCGTTATCCCAGATGGGGTTATTGGTACGTTTCAGTTTTCTAGTAACATAGATCTCTTTGTTGTTGAGCAGAAGAATTGCGTAGGGATTCAGTTGGCCAATCAGACTTTTAGTTCCATCAAGATCTTTGGCTTGCTCAATAGTGAAACGTGCGATGCCGGTGTTGGACTCCGGTGGGGGCTCCTTCTTGCCGTCCGGAAGAGTACGGCCCTCCAAAACAGGAAAGAAGCGTATATCTGAAGACAGAATACCTCGGGCTTTGCCATTTGACATGATCTCCAGTTGCTCATTCTCATACTCGGTGACTTCTTGAACTCTTTCCAAGGGGAAGCTGGCAGTTCCAAGTTCTTTGTCCTTGCGATAATCATTGTAATCAAAAATTGGCACTGTTAAAGTATCGTTGAACGATGTGACAATGACGTACTTTGTCTCGTTCCACCGTGGATTGGCGTTCTCCTTAACCGTTTTGGTTTGTGCAAGAGGAGCCCCTGCGTTGAAGGACACAATCGCATAAGGATCTAAGGTTCCAGCAAATTTGTCGGGGTTCTTTAGTCCTTGAGCTCCATGAAGAGTAACAGCCATGACTCCGATTGCCTGGTCCACTGGCGATCCAGAAAGCATCTTGGCCACCTCGATCGGGAATACATTGGGCGTGTACATGATGGGACCGATGTTGGCATGGATCTGCTCCAAAATGAAAGATTCCAGACCAGGAATAAAATTGATGTCAAAACCGAGAGTCTCCCCTCCAAGTGGTTTGCACACGTAGTCAATTGTCGGCGGCTTCAAAAAACAGATCTCTATCTTTTCGACGTGGGGGTAAGGAATTTGTAGCTTGATTTTGACTCGCATGAGACCGGAGAAGGACATGTCCTCCACAATCACATCTAGTCCCTTGCTGATCATTGCCTTGCCGATTCGGATCTCAAGAACAACTTTTGGGTTTACCTTATTCTTGATCTGACGAGAAGTCATATCGGTGATATCAGTTGGTGTGAAACTGAATTCCCAATCCATGAGCACGGTATCGTCCTCGGCTTTTGGGTAGGTCCTGACACATTCCATACGAGGAGGTTTTGTCCCAAGCGTAAATGTTTTTTAAGCGGAGACTGTCTAAGAAAGCGGGTGTAGAGGTGCTAAGGACTTGATCGACGGAATTGATGATGGTTTCCGATAGGACTGGCTGGAAAATCGGCCAAAACTTTACTAGAAAACTGTTCATCCATTCTAAACTCTCGGTGTCGGTATCGAGCTTGGCTTTAGCCAGCTCACGGTTGACGTCGTCTCGGAAGTTTCGTCGTACTCGACGGATCGATGTTCGATAGTATGTTCCGCATATTGCCATAATTATGAAGACCCAGGCGAGCCCTCCCCCTAAAGTTGCTACAAGCCACGACGAAAGGCACGCAAATATTATGACTGCTGTGTTATGATACCAATCTGCGAGAGGTTAATTAGAAGATCCAGAAATTTAGGTAAGCTCTACTTACCCCCAAAGAACTTATCATCTAGCTTCCCCTCCACCCAAGTCTGATGATCGGCGGGATTGACTTCCTCTATAGACTCGCCAGAAGAGCCATCTCCGAACCTTGGCGCCCAACCGCTGCGTTCGACCCATCGATCATAATCATCAGGTTCGAGACTAATTGCTCCATTTGCATGTGCTTTCCCATTGGTATCTTTCGAGGCATTGGTCGGAGCAAGAGCGCCCGCGGTGGAAGGAGGAGGGAGATCGTAAGCCCCAGGCTTGCCATCATCTATATCCGTTGGTACTGCGACTCCTTTCGACTTCGGTTCGCGGTGGAACCCCTCTGGCACACGCTACAAGAACAGAGAGTTTAGTATAATTACGCGGATGGGTGACTGAACCAACTTACGGCCTTTGCTTGGGCGGCCTTTTCCTCAGGACTCGCATCTGGATTGAAGGTAAATGCTGCCACACCAGCTTTATGGCTTTCAGTAACAATCTTCCTCTGCGCGTCGTCGGCCGTGACGGAGGATTTTGGGTCTTGAGCAGCTTCCACAACACCTTGAGCCTTCAGCTCGCCAGCTTGCGAGTTTAGGGACATGCTGCTGCAAAGAGCTTGCTTGGGCGAGATCAATTGATGGAGGTCGACATGCGATTGAGGTCAATTCGACGATTAACTTTGTAGGGCGGAGAAGGAAGAGGAGCTCGCTGCCACCCAAACAAAGCAAACCTGATTCAACCGACTGTAGACCACTAGCCCGTGGGAGGATCGCAACAAAAGTGGTGGAGTGAGATCTTTTGTCACCTGCGGCTTGCTTCGTAGGGCAAGGTGGTTGGGAGCGAGACTTGGGAATGGTTTAAAGTGCAGCTGTGAAAGCTCCAAGTGGAACGAAAGTGGGAGCTCTGAACACCTGGTAGCGTATGACGACGACGCTAGAACAAAGCTAACCTTAGAAGGCTGCTATAGCTACCCGAGACCGTGTCTTGTGGCGGAAGAGTGAGAAGACGAATATTAATGTGTCAAAAGTATGGATAAAATTAAATTGCCTCGCAAAACAATTTCATGGAATTATGGAAGTCTCTACATCAGTGTCCAGGTCGGCAGGGGATGCCACGGCCGGTTCTCCTGAACAAAGCACTCCGAATGACGATTGCTTAGGCAGTCCGAAGCTGGAAAAAACAGGGTTCACGGCACTGGGACAGCCAGGGTTGCATTTAAGCACGCCCATGATCCGCAGCAAGCGTAGCAAGCTCCCCCATTTCTTCCTGCTTTTTCAGCAGTACAGGGGGTCATTCATGATTCTATGGCCTGGTGAGGGTCGGAGGGTCGCAATAATCGGCCATTATTGTTCAGATGCTTTTTCAACGCCCCTTCGGACTCTGCCCTCTCTAGGTTTTACCTACAGTAGGTCTTGCAATTGTTGCTATGCATGCGTTATCAGCTGTCACTTCATGAGCTGGCAAAGACATGTCTCAAGCAGGGCCGCTCGGCGCTCTTCCAGCTCTTCCAGTGCTTGACCCACTATTGTATTGACTCTGGTGTCACTGGTGTCACTGGTGTCACTGCTCTGATATCACGACACTGCTCGCACTGCACTTGCGTGCAGCCATCTTATCAGCAGCCCAGAAACTCCTCTAGTTTTTTTCTGCTTTTTCCCACCCCGAGCCCATCTTTATCTTCCACTGCTCGAACGAGAACTTCTCTTTCCCTTCAGTCTCCATAAGATACGGAGTGCGTGCCCTTCTGCCCTCTCCCGTCTTCCCGACTACAGACGCATCCGGCGACATTCCAACGTGGAGCTGTTGGATACCATGCTGGTGTACCGAACGAGACATCAACATCTCTTTTCGATTGGAGCAGCACATGCGGCTTTGTTCAAGGCCCACAGGCGCCCTGTTTTTATTCCGGTCCGGCGTCTAGGACGGTTGAGAAGCACCTCCGAAGAATGAAGAGTATAGTATCTCTGCTTCTGCTTGGCCTTCCTTTGTCCTTCCTTCATCCATTCACCCAAGATGGAAAATCCTACCTGCAGTCACGGCTACTCTCCAGGGCTTACGATACCACATACCACCCTGATTATCTGACATCACGTGATAGATAGCCCGATAAGGGTCATCTGTGAACCATTTAGGGACCCCTGAAACCTGCAGTGGGGCACCAACTGACAGCAAGGATTCGTGGGTCTACCGTATCCGTTCGTAGGTGATGCAACGAAGCATTCTCATTGTCTGTACTTCTTCAGCAGTAAAAGATTACGGTGGTGGAGTCGCGGTGACCTGCCGCTCTTCGAGAAGGTGCCCTTCAAGTTCCAAACACATTACTCGTAACCTTAACCCTCATTCCCACCGCTGTGTCTTTCCACCCCAATTCACCTCTCTGCAGTTTCGAGACGGCCGCCTCCTGGACGCGCGGAGATGGAGGAGCCACCGATTGCTGGCAAGGAGAACGAAAAGAAGCCCAAGAGCCGGTTTATGGGCAAGCTGTTTAAAGAGAAAGAGAAGAAGCTTGCAATGGACAACAATGTGGACGATTTTCTTCATGGACCGCAAGATAAAGCACCTTTGATGCCGGCTTCTGCTGGCCATCCGCCGCCCCTTTCTCGAATTGATACCATTAATGCTCGTCGATGGCCCACTGCTGCTGAGATACAACACACACGGAGGACACGAGGGCGATCTGCCAGTCCCAAGAGAAGCAAGAAAGGACTTGCTGTGAGGTTTACAGATAATCAGCCCGAGGTGATTGGGGAGGGTGGTGATGAAGCAACTACGCCAGTATCCGAGATTGGGGCGAGGAGAAGAGCACATTCGCATCCGGTGGGGTCTCATCCAACACCAGACCAAGTTTTACTGCCTGCCAAAGCATCAGACTCGGTCGATGGCCCCGGGACCTTTGACGATTTTCGACCAGGGCCGCTCCGTCGTACACAGACAGGTTATGAGTCTATTTCAGAACAAAGTGGCACGGCTGGAAGTGTCAGTGGGACATCGTCAGATATCCTAAAACCTATGCTACCTAGTGATGGGGTTTTGAAAGGCCAACCATTCGACCCAACATCTTTTGCTGCTAGGGTCAAGGCAGATATGCGGTCTGGCGAAGGCAAGGCTCTTGTATCCGTTGCTGCATATTCGCCGGAGAATAATCAGCTAAAGCCGGATTCATTAGGGTTTGATTCTGATCTCACTCCTCAACTCGACGAGTTACGCATCAACACAATGAGAAATAGTTACATCTCAACGCCACCCACTGCTCCCGGACCCCGTCAAGCTGCAGACTCTCAGACGCCCACGCCCTCAGCTACCCAGAAATCGACCCCGGTATCAGTGGTATTAGAGAGCCCAGCACCACTCTCGCGAGCGTCAACATTGCAGGGAGCCGCTATTGCCCTTGTCGAAGATGCCCTAGAAGACTTCTCGAGAAGAGTTGCTCATTTATTTACATTGTTTCGTTTATCCACAGAGTCTGTTAAACCTCTCCCACAATGTTCACTGGAGGAACTTGTGCGAGCAGCCCTATGGTGGTTTTTGAAAGGGAGAATGAACCTTGAGGCTAGAGTGAGGGAACGGCCAGCGAGTCCGCAAGGCCAAAAGACCAGACTTTTCGCCTTACAACAAGCTTACGCCGATCTTGCCAAGTCATTGTGGATCGCTGAAAAAGTAACCCCACAACGTCCAGAAGTTATGGATAGATCCGCAGTCAGTGATTCGAATTCGTCCTTGACCAGCGTTTTGGAGGCACGCCAGAGTATCATATCAAATCTTAGGAAGTTGACCATGTCAATGAAACGAAACGGCTTCCTACCACCAGATGCAGACGACGCACCGTTGCCACAAGGCTTGGACAATTCAATATGGATTGTTGGCGAAGGTAGTCACTCATTAGCAGCTAGTCAGAGGCCCAGCGGAATAGTGGCTTTATTAGATGCCTTTCCATTGGGAGATTCGAATCAAAATTTCCACTTTGGCAGGGTATTCATTGAGGGTATCTTGGAAGAAGAAGCTGCATCGCAACACTATCGATGTCCAGTTGTGATGTCTTTGGTTCGTGCACAAAAAGAGAAAGAGCTGAGTGCTATTGTTGCTAGTCAAGATGGATTACTCAAATTATGCATTCAAAAGGACAGAACACAAGGACCTACATGGGACGATGTATCATGGCAACCAAAATACAATTCTCTCAAGGTGGGGCTCCCTAGAAGCTTTGTCCTCCGCCTGCACTGTTCCGAGCAAGATTTTAGGACAATTTGGGGTATTTATGACTACCAAGCCAAGGTCCATGCAAGTCTCATTCAACGGCGAGATGAATCAGTTATATTTGAAGCCATCATCAAAAGCTTCAAATACATTGATCCAAATCCCGAATCAAGATTCCCGAAGGAGGCCTTGCCTAATTGTTATCTGAGGGTATTTGAAAAGGTATTGGTGGAGAAAACCGGGTCAGGAACTCGATCTATGCACCGTGGTTTTAGACTTGCTCTAAACACCAGTCCCAAGACAAAAGGATTGAGGGGTATAGACCAAGATATCCCACCAAACCAGCCCCTTGAGTTTGGCTTCCTTCGGGGTGAGGATGGTCAACCGGCTATACTGTTAAATTTCGTGACCCCCAAAACCCGTTATAGAATCGTCATGACTTTCGGTGAGACCAGTGAACGAGCACGTCTCCACCAGCTTCTCACAGGCACAGCACTCGGAGGCGGGGAGGATGTTGTTGCCGAAGCATCAATGAAAGCCTTTGCTATTGCGAGTTATTCTGCAATCGAGAAAGATTCCCCATGTCTCAAAACCCTCGACTGGCAAGGTTTTCGAGTCATCAACGAAGATAATGGCGATATCCAGGATAGCAAGACTGTTCTCTCGGATCATTTGCGTGTTGCCATTGATTTCAAGACCGGAAGCCTCACTGATCGCATCAACATCGAGCCTGGTGAACTGAAGATTAGGCTTGATGTTAAGAGCTCCAAACAATTAAAAGTTTTTCGACGGCCACAACAAGACATGACATTATCAGTGGTAGAGTCGCAAGTATCGCAAGAGCTCCCACATGAGCTTACGGAACTCCTCCAAACCATTGCCAAGTCACCATCAACCCGTACCTACTTGTTCCCCGGTCTTCAGGAACTGCACCTGTTCCAATCTGCCATAACAGGTTTCGTTGTGCTTTATGATGGAATGGCAACGTCTTTTAACATAGCACGTCGAAGGATGGTCGTTCCTATATACAAAAAGTGGGATGCTGCTTCGACACGAATTCAAGTAGTTCAGCGAGAGAAGTTGGTACAACTCGTTGCATTTTTCGAAAACTTTAACCACGGCGATTGCATGAATTTCGCACTCAAATCTACCGATACTTTTGAGAGTTCAAGCCGCGGTGGCAAATACACTCTCAGGATAGTTGATGCCAAATTTGCACTTCCCAAAGCATACCGGGAAGGTGAGGAGGCGGTTGGTCATGAATTCGTCTGCTTGGATATGCCAGAGTACCCTGGAGAACATGATGACATAACGATTGTTTTTGATACCGAAACTGGTATGTATTTTCCTGTTCTCTCGAACGCCGTTCTACAAACTAACTTGGCTTAAGAACGCGAAAAGTTTGAAAAAGCATTGCCGGCGCCGGTGAAGATTGCATCACGGATGGGGTCTACCAGAAGGTAAAGGTGGCTGACCCTTGACAGGATTTTGGTTATGAAGCAAAAGCAAAGCATATGGGCATTTATTGGAGTATGGTTATTTAGCATTTTGGGCATGATATCCTGGCGCTCTTGGCGGAGGCACTGATGCCGGTGATCATAAAGGGTAGAGTAGCAGTCATTGTGACGAAGCTAAGATTCAAAACACACCACCATTGTCCTGCTGGGTAGAAACCATCTAAGGCGCTGGCTTTGGTCTTTTTGGATTTTGAGCAGTTGACGTGGCAGACGGGCGGCCAAGGGGAAGTCGACACTGCGTTATACCAGCGTGTCAAATCAGTGTTTATTCCCTCTCTGGCATTCTGGCATCAGCTGTGAAGGATTTCATCCTTTGGGCCAATGTGATCCTTCTCCATAATTCTGAGGCACATCATAGGCCAGGCTTTGGATCACTCGAAGATGCCAAAAATAGGCTCCTTCGGCACCCAATCACGCCTCGGCGTGGACTGTGGTGCTCCATAAACTTGTAGACGCAACGCCACTTAGAAACATCCACACTTTTGCTTGTGGAGGCTGTGGCTGTGGCTGCTGGCGCCCGGACTCTGGAGGCTCCAGTGAGTAACTGTTCCACCGACTCTACGATCTGGGAAATCGATCACAGGTGTTGAAGTGCGGAGGGGAAAGAAGCAAAGCAGCGACCGGTCTCGTAAATTCCTGAGACACGGATGACCGTGACTGTGGACCTGGAGTCCTGGACGTTTGACTTTTGGTAGAAAATTCCTCAATACGAGCTTCTCCATTTGGTGCACGGCGCATCGTGATTCGTCCCTTGTTTTCTGTCTGTGCACACTAAATACCTTGAACTCTCCTGAATGCTGAATGCCCTCTTAAGGTTCCGAGTCCCAAATCCCAACAACGCACAACATATCGGCCGCCAAATCTTTGCACGCCCAGGCATCTGGTGAGTGCCACATTCAAAAACCGAGCGCGGAACTGTGGCGCAAAAGGTCCCACGAGGCGCACTTTTTGGTCGATAAAGCAATTTGGAAATCCCTATCTCACTCGTTTCAAGATCAGTCGGGCACCTTGCAAGTTACAACAGACAGACGGCGAACCACGCCGTATCGCCACCTCATCAGCGACTCTTCCACGGTCCACCACTGAACCACGCCCGGCGAAAGCTCACAATGTCTTTCTAGGCACGTCGTTTCGGAGCCGCCATCACCCTTCGTCGGATGTCACGACGTCTCTTGATGCCAATGCCATGGAAAAGTTGGAATCCAATTATCAGGCCATCCAGGAACACCGCGATGACCGTGTTGCACGAAGAGAGAACCATGGCGCGATAACAACGTCTGCGGAGTGGAGAGCATCATGGCAAACTGCGCGGTGCGATACTGGCATCGAACGGGTTTCCAACACCTCCACTTTCCCGCCATACTCGCCATTTCAAACTTGGAGTCGAACAAAAGACATGTCGCCCCCATTGCGGCGGCAGAGACGGTGGTTCAACACATTTGGATACATTCTTGGGATCTTCAGTCTTTGGATTATCCCAGCAACTGCCGTCTTCATTGACTTTGAGAACTGTCTTTCGCAGTCAGTCCAAAACGAAGGCCCGTTGTTGCAGTTACAATTTGTTCCTTATTTCGTAGACGCCGTCTTCAACACCACGGATCCGAGCCACAATTTACAACTTACTGTGTATGGGAATGTTACCGGTTCGGGTCCAGAACCAACGTCGAGAAGAGTTTTACCACCGTGGAACGATACGTTATATTGGAATAGCAATCAAACAGATCTTGGGGGGAAGTTTGAAAACATCCCAGACCCGACCGCGGATTTTCCCAAGTTCACCACTCTGTTCAACAAAGTCGATGTTCTTACGTATGAACCGTACAACAATACAGTCAATTTCTGCGATCAGCTTGTGAACACTCCTTGTCCTCTTAGTCCCAACTTTTCCCTCAACCTGTAAGCTAAGTCCTTTTGGAGACGTTTAACGAGCCGTCTTCTAACCGTGTTTTCAATCCCAGAAGCAGTCCATACGAACTTCCAGCATTTGGCTTTTCGAATAACTTCTACTCATCCTACGCTTTTACATCATTTACGGCAACACTGTTAATCAAATATGGAGACCCGGATGCCACATCCGTGGGATGTATATCAGCGAACGTTACTCCGGATCTTGGGAGTGGCCTAGGCGCGATTCTTACATTTATTCCTCTCGTTGTCCTCATATTCGTTGGAATTGCGACAGCCTTCGCAGCAGTTTTCAGTCCGTGGGGCACAACGGATACCTTTCGTTGGACTTCAAATTATGGGAGGGATGAGGACCTTCTTCGATTGGTCACACCTGGTTTTGGTGACTGCTTGCAATATATACAATTCGTGGTCCTTACTGGTGGTCTAACTCTAAACTACCCTGGATTTTATCAACCCATTGTCAGCAAGGTGGCATGGTCCGCCCTCATGTTCAACCAAAGTTTTGTTAGTGTTGGACCCGGAATTGATAGCGTCGTGGATGGAATGTACGTTACTCACGGCGACTATGGACTCGATCGGCTTCGACAGCTAGTTGGCATGCTAAATGTGGATGATGTATGGGCTGGAATGGCTGTATGGCTCCTTGTCATCATTGGTATCGTGCTTGCCTTCATCCAATTGGGGTTCCTCTTTCGATGGATACATCGGCATGTCAACAATACCCAGGAAGAGGATTTGAGAGCCAAGAACATGCCATTTTCCGTTGGCAATGTGATTAGGATCGTCTTCAACTATTTTCTCCTTCCTATCGTTGCTCTGTCCATGTTCCAATTGGTCGTTGCCTCAAACTCACCTGCTTTCACAGTCGCCTTGGCTGTGGTAATGCTCGCGCTTATAGTTGGATTTGCCATCTGGCTTCTCTATCTCATCGCGTCGACTCGACCCAAATCATATCTCTTTGACGATCTACCGACTGTCCTACTCTACGGATCGTTGTATAACACCTATTCCGACAATGCAGCTTCTTTTGCATTAATCCCGGTCCTCCTGACTTTCGTTCGAGGGGTGGCAATTGGAGCTGTGCAACCTTCTGGAATAGCTCAACTCGCTCTGCTTGCTATTTGCGAGGTTATTTTTATTTTGACGCTGCACGCCTTTAGGCCATTTCACTCTCCGACTTCAATGAACGCATTCCACACTTTCTTCTCCTTCGTCAGACTTGCCATTGTTCTTCTGATGATATCCTTTGCACCTTCATTAGGTGTCACAGATGGACCAAAAGGCTGGATTGGTTATGCAATTCTTTTGATGCATGCTATAGTACTGATCTGTGGCTTTCTGCTTAATGCCATTCAGACAATTGTGGAAGTAGCCGCTCGAATGGCGGGGGCTGGTGGTGATGAAAGTGGTGCAGCTCGAGGCGGGCTAGTCAAGGTGTTTGGCATGCGTCAGCTTTCCAGACGGCTGCCTCGTAGGGATGCAGCAATATCGAGGCAAAGCCAGTTGTCTAGTGCTGCTATGTTGGACTCTGAGAATGATAGAAAGGCTTACATAATGGATGGTGGAAGACTTAGGAGCCAATCAGCGGGCAGCGCTGGTGTGCTTCTGAACAGACAGAGTACAGGACTCGATTCAATTGCCATCGATGCGTATGGAGCAATGCCGCCACATCATATTGGGAGTGGGGCCAGCTCACATACCCCAACGACACCTGGAGAAGCCAGCACATTCTCGTTTCTACCTTCTGCAGCGGCACCTTCTGGTTTGGGTCGGAATCGAGGTCCAATAATCGGCCTGACGCAGGCAGAAACTGCTGATCCTTATTACAGACCACCTAGATTCAGAAGACCAACAATTGATGCCTACTCACCTGGTGCAAGAAGTAGGGGCTCATGGGCTAGTGGAGATTGGGTGGCCAAGAGGTGGAGTCAACCGGAATCCGGCGCTGTAGAAGCAGCTGAAGAAGGGCCATCTATATCTGGGAGAGCAACACCCGTTCCGCAACCACCACTGGATGGCAGTCCCGAGCCACGACGCTCCAAAGCTGACTACACAACCCGTGAAGTGGATTTCTATTATGGCGTGCGAGGCCCTGCTCTCAACGCGAATGTTCCGAGTCGCAGGATAAAGACAGGCCCTGCAGATCCCACGGGCCCAGCAGCCTCTGCAGCGGGTTGGTTCAAGGGCCTCTTTGGTGGAAAGACGAAGGAAAAAGGCAAAGGATTTGAGGTTGTTCGTAGTTCGAGGATGCCACCGGGAATGAAGCGCCCAGGACAAGAGTCTCCTCCTGAAGGGGTTCCCGTCGCGACTGGAGGTATCCGAAATGGACCTATCGATTCTGATACAGAGTCTGTTCGGCCACGACCTCGATCAGATACTGGAACTACTGCCCCGGAGTCTGCGCACGAAGACGATAATTTAGTCAGCCCGATAGAGTCAGGAGAGGATGATGACGAAGATTATGATGACGGCGATTTTGAAATTCACAGAATCTCGGATATTCCTCCCACGCTGCCAGGGATTGAACTTCCTGGAGGAGGCATTGAGCTACCGAGCAGGTTTCCTTCAAAGGCGACATCAAAAGCTAGCTCAAGAAGAGCAAAACCGACTGATGCGCCTCTGGTGCCAGGACTACCTACCCGCCTTCCTTCTCGCAAGCCATCGGTCCCTCGAAAAAGCTCGAGGAGGAAATCTCAAAATGCCGATCTCGCGCAACCAAGTGCTCATCTTCTTTCTCAGCATAAGGCTCAAGGATCACTTGATTCCTCACGACTGCCCTTCGAGCGATCGAATTCGCACAATAGACAATCCACTATATCAACGAACTCGAGCATGGTCACACCAGATCCAGGTCACTCACGAACTCCTTCTTCGGTACTAGGGAATTTCTCGGCTGATTTCAGAGATGACCGACCGACGAGTGTAGGCTTTGTAAACCACCATAGCATTCAGACCATCAACCAGATCGAAAACCCGGATTTTCTGGGTACTTCTGCTGAAGTTGTGGATGGTCGAAACAGTGGTGCTTCTTCGATGGAGCACCCACGACATTGATCCCTTTCGACGTACATAAGACCCGATCATCACAATATTGATTGTTCTTTGCACCTGAACGAATTTTCTTTTTTTTTTAATAGTAAAAGTCCCCGTCGGCGTTCAGAATGCATATGTTTTCGCCCTGTATGTATATAGGCGGCTGGAGTATATGGGGGCGGGCGGTCTGTTATGCCACACATGGGTTTTATGGCTATCAGGAAGTTTGGCTATTGGGTGCTGGAAAGGCTGGGAGGAAACATAATCGTGTATTCTGTTTATATACACTTACGCCTAATAAATCAAGGAACATTGAAATACCTTCTTCCCGGTTTTGAAGCCTATAATTTCTACAGCCTCGAATACTCACTTCCCGTGGCATTGCGAAACTCAAATTTCCAAATTTCTTTGTATTTAAAGTAAAGCGTCAATCCTTTCTGCACTCTTCGGGTGATTGTGTATTCACGAATTCAACGTGGGATCACATGAGGCCCTGATTGGGGAACCGCTTTGCTAGAGAAGCACACCGCTTGTCGAGATTGAGCTCAAATACTGTAAGTTTTCGCTTGGCAACCACACGCATTCTGCGAATCTCAAAAAGAAGCTGGTGCCTCGGACACTGTGGTGCATATATGTACTGTTCTGCCTATGCGAGGCAGAGTCTCGAGCACCACTTTCGGCGTGAGAGTTGAGACGAACGACAGGGAAGCTTTGATCTTGTAACCCCGCTTCTTGCGAGCTTGCGAGAGTGCCACGCTTCCACGCTGCAACCAGGAACGTGATTGTAAGGGAACCTTTTAGAGATTTGGATCAGTTAAATATCAGATTGTATATATTCACAGTCTTGTGTAGAAGAATAAGAGCGTGCGTGTTATTGTAACAATAAGAGTGAGTCTGAGCGTCTTACGGCTTGATTCACTCCCCCTCCCCACTGAAGCGATGACGAGGACAGCCAAGAACCCCACCAATACTTCAACCACTTCTCCGACCCCTAGCCACGCAACTGGGCAAACCTTTCTGAATACAGTAGTGCGCCAACCACAGAGCCCAACTACGAAGCCCTTGCACTCGGTCAGATTTTCGCCCTGCGTCATTTGCCTGCGCTGTCCACCGTCCGCTCCCCGTTTTTCGGCCTGGAGTTGATGATACATGGAAGTTTCTTAATATTATCAACGCAACGATACGCAACAAGCACGGCTCGACAGCCTTGTGAGCATACGTACCTGCACGACGACAACACCATAAACAAGGACTTGAAGCATACTTGAAGGATCGAGGAATCGCTGTGAAGATGGTCAATCTGGGGCACTCGCATCGCCGGCTATCCGGGGCAAGTATGTCACTCTGTACCCTTTATTTGTTGATCTAATTAGCAAATCTCTCTTCAGAGGGACTACTAATCGCAGAAGAACATATACAAGAATCAAGAGAGTTAATGGGATTTCGGAATCTTAGGCAACCGGTCTTCGATCGATGAAAGCAAGTCGGATGGCCCGGAGGACGAGACCACAGTCGTGGAGCCAGAACAGGGCAATGGTAAGAATTTTGAGGGAGGCATGGAGAACTAGAGTACATGGCTGATATCGAGGTGCAGTTCTTTCACATATCATTTCGCAATTGCGACCCGGCGCGGATCTGAGTCGAGTTGTTCTGCCGACTTTTATATTGGAGCCTAGGAGCATGCTGGAGAGAATCACAAAGTGCGTAGGAATTTTTATGGGAACTGGCTTGGAAACACTTTTGACCAGGGGTGCTGACTGTTTATAGTTTCATGGCCCATCCAGAACTTCTGCTGCCCATACCAGATATCGACGACCCGGTGCTGAGATTTGTCTCTGTGGTGAAGTTTTATTTATGCGGATGGCATATCAAACCACCGTAAAAAGAATACCCCTTATCTTTCTATTATTTTCTAACAACACGGCAGAGGTGTCAAAAAACCGCTAAATCCAATCTTGGGAGAGACTTTCACTGGCTATTGGGAATTTCCGGACAACACCAGAGGCTATTATATTTCTGAGCAAACGTCACACCACCCTCCAAAGTCTAGCTATTTCTATATGGCCCCGGAACATCATATACGGATTGATGGAACATTAAAGCCACGAAGCAAATTTCTAGGCAATTCGGCTGCAAGTATGATGGAAGGTATTGCAATGCTGCGATTCACGAATCGAGGATCTGGCAAAGGGGAACGATACATTATTTCCCAACCAAATATGTACGCTCGTGGCATTCTATTCGGAAAGATGAAATATGAGTTGGGCGATCACAGTTTTGTGCGCTGCCCGGAGCTGGGTCTGTCGGCAGATGTGGAATTCAAGACCAAGGGTTATTTTGGTGGAACCTATAACGCCATTGGAGGGACAATCAAAAACGACAAAACTGGGGAAATTCTCTACGAACTATCGGGGATGTGGACTAACGAAATGTGGATTAAGGACATGAAGGTTTGGCTTTTGACACTTCTGTGGTCAAGTATAAAGCGCTGACTTTTGCTATTTCTAGACGGGGCAGAAGGAATTGATATTTGATGCTACCCACGCGAAGCATACGCCTCCTTTGGCGCGACCAATAGAAGAACAAGAGGAACGTGAATCTCAAAGATTATGGTTCAAAACTGCTCAAGCAGTCAAGGAGCGAAATCATGAGGTAGCGACAGACGAGAAGACTAAAATCGAGGATATGCAGAGAGATGAAGCTGCCAGGAGAGCAGAAGATGGTGTTGAGTGGCATCCCAGACTTTTCAGACATGTGAAAGGAGGCCCTGGTGGACCGGACGAAGGGGATGAAGATTTAGACTGGATTCTGAACGCCAACATGTAAGATGACAACAACATAGGTTCGGACTTTTACTAACAATATTTTATAGTGATGGTTCAACCCCCCAGAAACAAACCGAACAAATATTAGCAATCACACCAATTATTAAAGGTCAAAAGCACACGGAGAGAAATCGAATACCCCCGCCACACCACCGATCAGGATCTTATGCTTCCACAACAAGCCCGACAAGTCCCACTGCACCCCAAGCACCTTCTCATCCACCCACCGTTGTAGAAAACGATCTGATAGATTTCAGTCAGAATGATGGTGCTTCTGCCCAGCCAGTGATTCCTGCTGATTTGCACGCAGCACAGACAGTAAACAACAGTCAGCAGCAAAAAGATATGGAAAGAACTCTGCAAACGACTAGCATAGCAAACGAGGGCTCTTTGATTGATTTCCACGACGATTTGAAGGCAAGCCTCCCTCAAGTAAACCACACGGTTCCACTTAAAAGGCTTGACACCGACACTCAAACTCTAGATGAGTTCGTGGATGCTCAGGGATGAATCATCGTGTTTACAAGGGACTCCTTGGGGATGAGATATGTGAGATTTGAAAGTATTCTAGAAGGCATGGCGTTGCGATTTGGGGGTGTGCACATGCATAATGAGCCCGTGTAAAATACAGGGCAGAGACACCTACATCATGGACCATGATTCACAAATGGATGGACTATTAGAGACGTTGACATTGGTATAGCTACAAGACTTGCATCATATTTCTTCCTGTGATTTAGTTCCTCGGAGTCCGTGATCGTAATCTTACACGCTTTTCCCTCGAGTGTATGCTTGAAAGCAAGAACGGTCCTGAACGCCAGAATGACCCACCCTTCTCTGAAACCGAGTTTTCCTTGTGTGGCTGCTCCTCAGCATCTCCCTTCAACCCCACACATAATTTCCTCATCGCGACTTATCCAGTAATTTCTCCATGGATGCTCAAGCGTATCTCTTTCTCGTTGGCTCAGGACTTGGACTCCTACTCATGCTCCTCTCATCCCGTCCCCTAAGTCTCAACCACTTCTTCGTGCTCAATTCCAGCTCTCTCTCTAGTTCTGGTGATGGATTCTTGCGATGAATGAAATTGCAAAATCCTCCTCTCACACATCCTTCCCCGCTATTGAGTCGGCAACACGCCTCGCGGAAATCGGTTACGGGGGATAATTCACAGTAGATGGGGCGCGCGGCGTACCAGCGTGAGTTGAGGGCGTCGCATGCTGTTTGGGCGGAGTCTTCGTATTTGAAACGCGCGTAGACGTTGCCGATTAAATCTTCACACAATCAATCAGCTTATACTCTTGGAAATGGTGTGGGGAAGCGGAAGGGGGACATACGACTGGCCTTTATGTTAGCATAGGTTCTTAATCAATGTTTTGGGAGCTGCAGCTCCTCAGTCATTCTCGAGAGCCATCCAACTACAGGCACAGCTCTCAAAATATGTCCGCAGACCTCTGGCTCCCCGAAAGACAGTCAAAGTAAAGGGAAGGAGGTACGAACTCATTATTATTATCGCAAACAACCACCTCTTCAATCTCCCCAAACTTGCACATCTCGCACCAGAAATCCTCGTAAAACGCGTCAAAGTGGTTCTGCAGCTGACTCGGATTCATCTTGTTCTTTGGGTCGTATGCTGGGTTTTGGTAGAGGTTTGGTAGGAGGATGGTTTGCGAGTAGGAGGGCTTGACATGTTTTCTGGAGCAGCGGTCGCCGTGGCGGCACGCACCGATTTTGTAGTAGAAGGAGCAGTTGACCTTGTCGGCTTCTGTTCCGAAGATGCTGGCGAGGTAGTTCGCCATTTTTTGTGTTGTGATGGGTGGTTTTGAGGGAGGTGGCGAAAGTGTGAGGCTGCTGTCGCCGATGGGAAGTTGGGTTTTCTAAGGAGCGTAGCTCTGCGCGGGAAGTATAGAATGCGGTCCTCGGTACACCTAACGCTTCGGCGGAGTCGCACGATTAGGATAGTGCGCTCACGACGTGGTGGCTTTTCTCGTAAAGTTGGTTGTTGAGGATGTTCTGGGATGCAAGTGGGATAGCAAAATATCGCGATATTGAGCTTTGGCGGGTTGATGAGGAGGGTTTAGCGCCATCTTGGTCAGATGCGCTGACTAATCGAGAAACCTCATTGCCAAGAGATTCTTCTAGAAGTTTTCAATATTTAAATTTTATTCCGTAATTCTCATTAAGATAAGAATATATCTAATTATTAATATTTATGTATTCATGGCTCCATTCTGACCTTATTTTGGCTTTCCTCTTTACAAAAAAGACAAAAATACCCATGATCCCACGCTAGGCAAGTTGGCTTTAATTGAGCCTCTGAACCGAGATTGTGAAGAAAGCACTTCAAAACAATGAAATAACTAATAGCAAGTACTTCAATTAATTCACGTAAGCTGTTGAAAAATATTCATACCAATTTTTATATTTAAGCATCTTACCCTAACTTGTTTTGAAGTTATCTAGTCTTTGAAGTGTTGAAGCCTTTGGATCAAGAAATTCGAACCTGTCTACATTGATCCATCATTGGAAGCCCTAGTCTCCTTTTCCACAAGCCCAAACTAAGTAGTAGCTTCCTTGAGCAACTCAACATGTTTCTCTATCAGCACAGAAAGGAATCTAACGCCGTACATGAAGAAAAGAAGGCAATGAACCACGAAGATGCACCCGATGGGCAATGTGTGCTAAAAGTGACATAATTGTAAAAATTGAAATGACAAATTGCAGCACTAAGGAGGTAGAGGACTCGGTAGATGGAGAGAGACACAGTATTTGGAGAAGATATTGCGCAACCTGATTTTCGGTAAATTTGCCCCGAGTTGTGCATCATGTAGCGCTACAGGTTGCATCAGCTTGAGGGGCGCATATAAGAGACAATGCGCGCATTTTGTGGAAGTAAGATACAACACAGAAGGTAATTCAGGCTGAATTCTTAGTTATCCGGGTTTGAAGCTTTCATTTTGGGGTTGAATTTGTCATGTTGGAGGTGAAGCTGGTCTAAGCACCATTCACCTCAGCAGCCAGAGCCTTGAAACCCTGCAGCAAATCATCTCTCAGATCCTCCCATCCCTCAATACCAACACTTACTCTCAACAATCTAGTATCAACACTCGAATCCGTCATCGTCCTCCATTCGATCAAGCTCTCAACGCCACCCAAGCTCGTAGCATGGTGAAAAAGATCTAGTTTACCTGGGAATCGACGTGCGAATCGCTCATCTTTCATCGTGATGGAGAAGACGGGACCGAATCCATTCGGCATTTGCTTGAGCAGCCAACCATCATCGATGTCATCCTTTTGAAGACTGGCATGCTCAATCTTCTCGAGGACTTTTTGGATGGCCTTGCTATCCTCAGAGCTTGATTCCTTCTCCGAATGCAAAGTAGCATCCAGCCAAGCCACCAGGTTAGTAGTGTTAGAAGACTGCCTCTCCACCCGAACCTCCAATGTTCTCAAACTCCTTACTCCCAACCATCCCTCCATATTTCCCATGACATTCCCCAGATGTAATCTCTCTCTCGCCATTCCTTCATACCAACCCTTCCTCTCAGGATTTACAGCCAGAATGCCGCAGAGCATGTCGGAATGGCCGCCGATATACTTGGTCCCACTATGCATGACCACATCCGCACCCCAGAGAAATGGATCTTGCAGTGGGGGAGGTCCAAAGGTGGCATCGACAGTCAGAAAAGCGCCGCGAGAATGAGCTTTGGCTGCGAAGGCGGCAAGGTTGTAAGCTGTTCCGACGGGATTGAGGGGAGTCTCGACGTGAATTATATCACCTGGCTGAAGTTCCTCGGCCAGACAATCCAAATCCAATTTCTTGAGACCGGTAAGCTTTTGATGGATATCGATTACGCCGTGACAGCCATGATATCCATCTCCGATAGAAATCCTCTTTGGATTCAGGTAAATGAGTAGCGCGTGGAAAGCGCTGAGCCCAGATGCATAGGTGATAGCGGGTCCTTTGAGAATGTCTGATAGGATGGCCTCGAAGCGGGTGGTATTTGGCGCAGTATGCCTAGAATAGATGTGCCCTTCGAACGGGGTATCCGGCTGCAAAAGGGATATTATCAGCTGACTTGACCCCACTTTAGGAAGGGAGACTCACATCAAGCTCTTTCCACGTTTTTAGTTTATCTGGATCTCGATTGTAGCGATAAGTAGTTGAGACATGCAGAGGTGGTGCAACATCTTGGCCTTTGTTCAGGAAGTCGTCTGCGTGTATGGTTTTTGACGAGAGGGAGAGGTTGGCGAGGCCGCGATCGGGGATATGATCTTGTAAGTCTTGACTGCCGTTTACTCCTGGTGCTGATGTTGCCATGTTTGTTCTCTCTTTAAGTAGAAATGAGAAATATGATCTGTTTGAAATTTGAATGTAATTTTCAAGTGCTGTTTAGTCAACACGATTTCGCCATATCAGCCATAAGTGACTTCCTGAGAGATCCACAAGGCCCCGCTGTTCCTCGCTTAGCGCCCGGCTTCGGTGACCGCCCCCTATTCCCGGTTTGGTACTTGCAGAACTTCACTTGAAGGTCGATGAAATTTGCTGGGTATGATTGAGAGCCAAATCGCAAATTGAATTGGCTGAACTTGAGTAGAGTGAATGTTAAATATGACATTGTGACGTATACTTAACACAGATCCGAAGTTCCAGGAGGGTCCTGCACTATAATGAGACCAAAGTAGCCAAAGGTTTACATTTCTTTCTATCTCTCTATATAGCAGTGGTAAGCAAATGGGTATCTCGAAAATGCAACAGAGCTGAACGCCGAAAGCAAAATATGATCAACAAATGATTCCACACCAGATTACACCATGCCCGACTTGGCAGCCTGTAAATTTTCAAAGCTATACTCAACTTCGCACTGTCCGTCATCCTCCTGCTCCATCCACTTGCCTACCACGGCCCTAGTTCTAGCTACCAGTGCGGCCATATCAGACGGGCTCAGCGCAAACCCCCCGGCGTGTACCCCACGCACCAGGTACATGTCATGCTCGGCCATGGCCTGCTGTAAGTTGTCTTAGTTGACCCATATCTGTGGAGAGCCGGAGTAGCAACGCGTGGGTCTTGATTTCATCCGGAATCCTCTCTAGTGGAAGCTTTAATGACTTGGCCCTCGTCAATTTCAGCAGGCCGCTTTGAATAGGAGTGAGCCTTTGTTGCTTCATCAAATACGCCCGTGGATCACCATCTGGTAATGTTGTTTTGAATGGCTCCTTGGCAGGAACATTGTTGTGCAAGCTCAATTGATCAGCTTCAAGTGTTGCTATGGCCGCTTTGTACCGGTTTTCATGAGGAGAAGTCCGAACTAAGCTATCTACCTCTCGCCGAGCAGCTGCTTTTCGAGCAATTCTGAATTCTTCACGGCGTTGCCGGCTGGCATCTTCTTTTCTCTGCTCAAAATCCATAGCCCATTCAAGTTCTGCATTTGAATCTCTCTGCAGTGATGGTGGAAGGTTACTCTCAATCGGACGCAATTGACACCTATCCAACAACGTGATCTGGCGCAATCCACTTGATGGCGCACTGCCGTCGGCGATCCTCCGAGGTGGCCCAAAAGGCTTGTTAATTCCATTCAGCCTCCCGGAATTTCTTGGACGTTGGGTGGCTGGCGGAGATATCAGTGAGCATTCTGCCAAGTTTCTAGCACTGATAAAGTCGTTTCGATGTCGAGTTCGTGGAGGTTGACCTTCTCCGTCGACGAAGAGTGCTCCAACTTGGCCATCCTGACTGGCTGCTAGTTGCAAACCGTTTGGTTGGCTTGGTCGTATTTCGTAAAACTCGTGGTCATTAGCACACAAGCTGGTATTACGAGCCTGAAGCTGACTGGTATCTCCGTTGCTATACCTTCTTCTTTGTAAAGACTGGAGTCTGTTACGAAACGTGGGATCAACATTTGGCGCAATGGACTCGTCACTATGTCGCCGCCTTGGCGGAGTTGAAAATCTTTGAAAATCAGGTTCATCCATCCCCAATAATATCGGGTCTGAGAAGGGTTGATGTCGTTGTGAATGGGGATCTTGTTGTGTTTGTGAAAGCTGTAAGATACTAATGACATTGCTTGAAGAAGACTCAGGAGGAGATAGAGGCTGAACCGCACTTTGTCTGACGGGAGCGGTCATCTTAGCAATAAGCCAAGGGTTTAGTGAGTTGGCCGTGACTTCTGGAATATGGGAGTTATCGCTCGTTGGTGATCCGGAAGATCGGGATTTATTGGGATGGCTCTTTCTACATTCGTCAACACCTTCAGTGAAATCCTTGGACATGTCAAACTTCCATTTCCTTTGGCTAGGAGGTTGTGCTGCATCCTCTTCTCCAACAGCCATAGCAACCTCCTCCGTCTCAATGCCAGTTGTTCTTGACGGAGGAGATGGCGAGGGTTGTGCACTGAGTGAAGACTCATCTTCCACGGGTAAATTTTGTGCCTCCGTCGACTTCGCTGGAGGCTTCCGAGCGAGAAGCAAATCAAAATCGTTGACTTTTTTGCCTTCAGGTCGAAGCAAAGGAAGCGCCACATCAGGTACAGTCTTTTTTCTCCCATAGGCATCTTTGAATAACGACTCGACTGACTCTAAGACCAAAGATTCATTGACAAAGAGAACATCATTTTTGGCTGGTTCCACATTAGGGTCGTAGCTGGCTACAGGACATTTGATGCTCAGACGAATGAAGGGCTTCTTGAGCTCAGGGGCATCTCCAAACGCCCCCCTTACATAATACTTAAACATGGTGATAATCTTCTTCATGGTGCCCTTCTCATGTGATACTGGTCGCGAGTCGATTGAAATGAATTGACCATGTCCAGTCTTGGTGATATCGGCATCAGGCCGTGGTAGAAATGCATCGATCTCAAACTGGCCACTTGTTGGTGGAAATCTGCTTATAGAACTCGTAGAAAGGTCCGTTGTCACCGTTGAAAACGTCTCGGGAAACACCAAGGACTTTTCAATGCATTGTGTTGCAGCGTCCCTCCCAATGATCTGGGAGACCGCTTCTTTGATTCCATCATTCGGACGTGGGACAAAAGACCAAGAACCCTTATTCCCTTTAGCGACTTTCAAACTAAATCGAACTGTTGGTCGAGCAAAAGCGTATGCTTGTAAAAGCTCTTTAATACTCAGGAGCGTTTTAGGAGCTGTCTTCAAAAAATTCTGCTTTCTGACAGGAAGCTTGACCATGAAATTAAGGACACAGACAGTAGTTCCGATGGGATGCGAGGCACGGCTTTTGTAGTCAATTCCTCCGAAAGCTTTCAACTTGATGGCAGTTGCCACAGCTTCTCCATCAGTCTTCGTAGTTACTGAGACTTCTCCCAATTGTACGGCACTTGCGAGAGCCTCCCCTCGAAAACCAAGGCTCACGCCTCCGACAGCTTTCAATTCGTCAAAAGACCTCAATTTGCTGGTGTGCCCGCGTCTTCCTAGAGCATCAAGGTCTTCTTGCTGAATCCCGTGGCCGTTGTCGCGAACCTCAATCTTGTCTAGTGTATTTTGAGAAATAAGAATATCAATAGACGTGGCCTTGGCATCGAGGGAATTATCGATAAGTTCCTTAACAAGTGAAGTAGGAGTTGTCAGGGCCTGAGCAGACCCAAGCAAATGAATCGTAGCCTCGGGTAGCGCGGTGATGCCCATTGTGATGAGTACTTGGGGTAGTCCTTCGACGCGTTTTGAGACCACCCCCGTTCTCAGCCGCTACGGCGTTTTGTAAAGATGTGCCCAATCGAAGATTGATAGATGTTGGCTAGAAGTGATGATGATGTTGTGAAGAAATGAAAAAACAAGTGTTGACGCGAAACCTTCAGCCTCGGGGTCAGGCGAGGCTAGCCCGTGGCGGAAGGCCCTGATTGGCTTGACATTTCGAGTCATATTCACAGGAAACACAATATTTGGACAGGAAATCGCAGCTTTCTTGATATTGGCCACGACATCTGGACGCCCCAATTCTTTGAAGGAGACGCCAGCACGACGTCCCGAATTGTATTTCGAGCGCTCTGGGTGCGCAGGTCGCCCTACAGATTTACTTTCAAACAACACCCACTTGCCAGAATGGCTACCAACGCAGCTTCTTACAACCCAAGTGAGGAAACTTACCGATTTACACGAACTTCTCTGACAATGAATTATTAGTTGGCGAAGAGACCGGTCCTGTGTCTGGAAACCCTCCACCGGTCTCGAGCGAAGTAAAAGCTGCCGTGGCAGAATCTGCGAAATCGAGTGCCACAGGTTCTCATGTTCCGGGGCAGGATGCGGGCAGCAAGGTCGGCACTGCAGATGCTGCCGAAGGCGAGAAGAAGGTGAAGACAGAGAAAGAGTGTAAGAACCTTGTCACAGGCTGCTGGAAAAGCCAACGTTCATTTTGAGCTCAGGGCTAATTTTTGGTTCAAACAGTAGAGAGGGAGCGAAAAAAGGCTGAAAAGCAGGCCAAATTCGACCAGAAGAAGGCAAAGGCTGCCACCGCTGCGCCTGCCACCTCTAGCAAGAGTAAAGAAAAGAAGGCCAAGGCCGAAAAGAAGGCTGAGGAGGACATCTTGCCTGCATATATGGAGGATACACCCGCCGGAGAAAAGAAGAGTATGTGAACCCGCATACATTCAGAAAATTCTCGAGACTTGGTCTAACCAAATGAAACAGTCATAAAACCTTTCGAAGACCCACAATACAAGGCCTATAACCCAATTGCTGTCGAATCCGCTTGGTATGCTTGGTGGGAGAAAGAGGGTTTCTTCAAACCAGAGTTTACCACAGACGGGAAGGTGAGGCCAGAGGGTTCATTTGTTATTGTCGAGCCGCCTCCAAATGTTACTGGAAATCTGCACATGGGCCATGCCTTGGGTAACGCACTGCAAGATGTTATGATCCGGTGGAATCGAATGCACGGCAAGACTACATTATGGCTTCCTGGTTGTGATCACGCAGGTATTTCAACGCAAAGTGTCGTCGAAAACATGCTATGGCGCCGGCAAGAAAAAACTCGTCATGATTTGGGAAGAGAAAAGTTTGTTGAAACAGTTTGGGATTGGAAGAATGAGTATCACCACAAAATCAATACCGTATTGAGGCGAATGGGTGGCTCATTCGACTGGACTCGGGAAGCCTTTACCATGGACGACAACTTCGCGGCTGCTGTTACTGAGACCTTTGTTAAACTTCATGATGAAGGCATTATTTACAGAGCAAATAGGCTTGTAAATTGGTGTACCAAGCTCAATACTGCTCTTTCTAATCTTGAAGTCGTCAACAAAGAGTTAGCTGGCCGTACCCTGCTAGATGTACCGGGATATGATAAGAAGGTTGAGTTTGGTATCATTGTTCATTTCCAGTATCAGCTTGAAGGTTCTGAGGAAAAGATCGAGGTTGCGACTACGCGTCCGGAGACGATGCTTGGAGACACAGGCATTGCGGTACACCCTGATGATGAGCGATACAAGCACCTGGTCGGGAAGAAAGCAGTTCATCCTTTTATCGAAGGCAGACTGCTCCCTATCGTTGCCGACACTTATGTTGCAATGGACTTCGGAACTGGTGCCGTGAAGATCACACCAGCTCACGATCCAAATGATTTTGCTCTTGGCCAAAGACATAACCTGGAATTTATCAACATTTTGACTGATGATGGAAAAATGAACGAAAATGCCGGATCTTACGTTGGACAGAAGCGATTTGATGTTCGATATACAATCCAGGAGGACTTGAAGAAAGCTGACCTGTACGTCGACAAAAAGGATAACCCGATGACAGTTCCTCTCTGTGACAAGTCGAAGGATGTTATTGAACCTCTTATGAAGCCACAATGGTGGATGAAGATGAAAGATATGTCTGAAGACGCTCTAAAGGTTGTGACTTCGGGGGAGATCAAGATTTTACCCGAAACGGCAGAAAAGAGCTACATCAGATGGATGTCAAACGTTAACGATTGGTGTCTATCCAGACAGCTCTGGTGGGGCCATCAAGCACCAATGTACTTCGCCCAAATCTATGGCGAGGAAAATGATGAGGCCGACGGTGCAAGATGGTTCGCTGGCAGAACGCAGGAGGAAGCTGAAATCAAGGCTAGAAAGGCTTTGCCAGGCAAGAACTTCACACTGAAGAGAGACGAGGACGTGCTAGATACATGGTTCTCATCTGGCCTGTGGCCATTTGCAACATTAGGGTGGCCCAACAAGACTCACGACCTCGAAACTCTCTTCCCAACATCCGTTCTAGAGACCGGCTGGGATATTCTCTTCTTCTGGATTGCACGCATGATTATGTTCAGCATCAAGCTTACCGGAAAAGTGCCATTCACTGAGGTCTACTGCCATTCCCTTATCCGCGATTCAGAAGGCCGAAAGATGTCCAAATCGCTGGGCAATGTCATCGACCCGCAAGATGTCATTGAAGGTATTGCCTTGTCAGACCTCCACAAGAAGCTTGCGCTTGGAAATCTTGCCCCCGCCGAGATCGAGAAGGCTACGAAGTATCAAAAATCCGCGTTCCCTGATGGGATTCCTCAATGTGGTACAGATGCCCTTCGATTTGCTCTAGTATCTTACACGACCGGCGGTGGAGACATTGCTTTTGATGTTCGAGTCATTCACGGGTATCGAAAATTCTGCAATAAAATTTACCAAGCCACAAAATATGTGCTTGGAAAACTTGATGCAGATTTCGTCCCTGAGAAGACTTATAAGCTCACCGGCGAAGAGTCTTTGTCCGAGCAATGGATACTGCACAAGTTGACAATTGCTGCTAGGGATATTAATCAAGCAATTGGAGACCGAGAATTCATGAAGTCGACAAATATTGTTTATCAATACTGGTACAACAATTTGTGCGATGTCTACATCGAGAACTCGAAAGCTATCCTTCAAGACGGCACTCCTGAGGAGAAGCGTTCAGCACTCAACACATTGTACACAGCTCTCGAAGGCGGCTTGACAATGATTCACCCGTACATGCCTTTCTTGACCGAGGAATTGTGGCAACGATTACCACGTCGTCCAGAAGACAAGACCCCTTCAATTGTTCTCGCCAGGTACCCGGTTTATGACGCATCATTGGATAATCCTGCGGCCGAGGAGGCTTACGAGCTTGTTCTCAACATTTCTAGAGGAATCCGATCACTGATGGCAGAGTACTCTATCAAGGACGAGGGACAAGGTTTGTAAAATCCAAAACTTAATTCAGCATCTTTCAGTACTAACTTCACTCCTAGTTTTCATTCAAACCAACGACCCCATCGCCCACAGCACGGCAACATTGCAGCACCAATCCCTTACCTCCCTTTCCGGCAAAGGCGTCTCATCCCTTCAAATCCTCCCGCTATCCTCCCCTCGCCCTGCCGGCTGCGTCGTCTTCTCCGTCTCTTCGGCCGCCGCAGTATTCCTACACGTTAAAGGCCGAGTCGACATCGATGTCGAGATCTCCAAGGCTGCCAAAAAACTCGAGAAGGCGAAAACCGGAATCGAGAGGCAGAGAAAGATTTTGAATGATGAGGGTTATAAGGAGAAGGTTAGTGTGGAATTGCAGGAGGTAGAAAAGAAGAAGCTAGTGGATTTGGAGGTTGAGGCGAAGGCGTTTGAGGAGACGATTGGGCAGTTTGAGAGGTTGAAGTTGGAGTAGATACATTGTGAAGTACGGGAAACATAAGGTGTTCAACCTTTTGTCATCTTCTTACGACATGTTGCTAGAGATAAAAAACTTCCTTGTAGTGAAATAGATGCATTTTGATCTGACGAATAGACGGATTTTGCAGTGAAAAGTTCTGGAGATATTAGTTTTGTCATAACTACTTTCGCACCCCTCCAGGGAGGTTAGGGGTGGGGATGGGGTCTTGGCGGAGCTCGCACAGCCAATTCCAGGCTCGGGCCCTAGTGAGAAATACAACAAATTTAGTCTCGCAGCTGCTCAGTTAACCTTAAATGGCCAACTCCACTGAGTTCAGTGGTGTGTTACAAATTGTGGAGATTCTCGACTGGCAGGCTACTGGCTTTCACATAATTTTCCACTGCAAAATCCTTCTATTAATTCGCTGCTGATTATAGACCTAAGAATTTACATGATCCATAAACTGCTCAGCCCATACGATCTGGAAAGGGTTAAACGAAAGGGAGTTTGGCCAAGGCACTAGAACAGCAGAGGCAATTAAAGGCTCAGACTCAAAGACGGAAGGATAAGTTTTACTAATTTGTTTATTCTTTCTTCCACAACAAAAGTGTCATCGGTTACCTCCATTGGAGTTCTTTGGCTGGTCTCGGACTAACAGCTTCATCTTTCCCTGACCAATGGTATGGCCCTGGCTAAGAATATCAACTTCTTCCTTTTCCGGCTCTGGCGCAGGAGCAACACCTTCCCGTGCTAGCGTCTTGTCATACGAGCGGGCATCAATTCCCAAGATACCACCAACATTGTTCCTGTCACCTGGAACAGAGAACTCACGGTAGGCATATCGCCATTCATTTAAGAAGTTGCGGATGGCCTTGCCAACCTTGTCTTTGCCGTTCTTGCTGTGATGGCCCGTGCCAGTGATAGCATAGACCGGTCTAACTTCTTTTTGGTTTTCAAGAAGAACCCTTTCTAGGTACTCCACAGCTTCTTCTGGGTGGAGGCCATGAAGATCAACATAAAGCTCGGTGCTCTGTGAGCTGTTCTTGTTTCGCTCTTCGTAGAGCTCACGGGCTGCTTCCCGATGCGCTTTTCGCATGAGATCATTTTCACTCTGACCACGAAGGCTAAGAGCTTTTGCAGCACGCGCGTCATTTCTATTCCATGCTTGAGCAGCACTATGCCATGTGAGTATGATGACAAATTTGATTCATGAAGGAACGACTTTACCTTTGAAGAAATTTGTTCCTCAAGCCACCATGCTTGATGGCATCTTGGCGGGCTTTGAGGTATGCTTTATTGGCTCTTTCACCAGTTTCCAACCACGGAACGTGTTGAGGGCTAGGAATAGCTTGAGCGGCTACACTATTTTCTCCATTTCGAATGCTGGTCGAGCTGCCGTTTCTACCCATTTTCTTCATGTCCTGCCTCATTAGTCCGGGGCCAGGAGAGGGCGACATCTTAACAACTTCCGCAAGGGAGCTGGGGTGTGAATTTTCTTTATGGGTATGGCCATGGCCACCTCTTTTCCCGTGATGCTTCTTCCCGCCTTTCGCTGCCACTGCACTGAGAGATGGGAAAGCTTCGGTATCATCAAGAGCAGGGGCAGCTGGTTCTCGAGCTTGATGTCGGCTACTAGGTCTTGACCGTTGACTAGATCCATCACTTGTGTAGCCTTGCGTTACTTTGAATCCAGGTGGAGTGAAACTTGCTCCTTGATAATTGCTAAAAGCATTCGAAGAACTGAAGGAGTTTGGCCATTGGTCCTGGATACCTTGCAATGATGGGAACGCATTGTAGTCCGTAAACTGGAACCCTGGTTGGGCGGTGGTCTGGAGTGGAGGTGTGCTACTTTCGTCCAGTGCAAGACGATTCATAAAATGCGAAGGATCATGTGAGAAGATGCATGTATCACCAGCAAGGCAGTTTCCCATAACCCAGTATCTAGATTGATGAGTATATGATACTATCATGCCGAAAAATAGAAAACACTTACTTGCATATATGATTGCTCAGATCATGACTAAATCTACAGTCTGCTCTCAAGCACTGACCTGTAGACAGCCAAAATCTGCAGACAACTCCGCTTCGTTGCTGGCCAGCAGGAGTGACGGGACGAGGGACTTCGGTAATCATCGACTTTCCAATAAGGATCGCCTTGGTATCAACTGATTGAGCGGGGGTGGTAGTTCCATCCGTGGCCTGGCCTTCTATGAAAGCATTGATAGTAGCACTCAGGTCATAGCCGTGGACAGCAAGAGCGGCTTCGATCTCCTCGTCAGACTTGGCTGGGCCTAGTATTGACCGCAGCATATCATAAGGGCTCATATCTGATTGCTGGGGTGAAATATACTCTGCTGCTGCTGCGTTAAGGCCGCTGGGCCCACCAGCAGATGAGGGGGTATTGCTGCCATCATCATTAACCAGCCAATCTACATTATCGCTTCCAAAATCCCCGTAGATGTCTTGTGTAGGACTAGTGTCCGTGGGGAATTCGTATGCGTTAAGACTTGGGCTGTGTGGGATCGCTGGACTGGAAAAAGCAAGTCTTGGAGAAGGGCGGGGTGAGGTGAATGGAGAAGCTGTCCCTGATTTTGTTCTATTGAAAGACTGGGGAACAAATCCAGGCGGGGCAAGTGGGCTCACTCCCAGACGCGGGGACGAGGAGACTGGCGTGCCGGTGCTTCCACGAGGAATCTGCCATGAAGCCGGGGATGGGCGTCGCAGGATGGTGTGCCGCAAGGGAGGGGGCGACGTTGGATTTGTGTTGGACTCGCGATATCGCCATAAAACGTCCAAGACGGCATTTTCAAGAACAGTTCCCGTCAGTGTGGTTTCTTTCTTGAGCAACTCCTCTAGCTTGTCCGTCCTCTCTTCGTCGTCCAGAGCCGCGTCCTGCAGAAGCGGCAGGCAGATTTCGTAGGTGTCGTCGGAAACCATTTTGGAGCACTTTTCGATGGATTAGGGATTTAGAGGCAAGTTCGAATTTCGAGATAAAATGTCCAGGCAACGAAAGGCAAAAGTGAGGCGATACGATTGATATAGTAGGTCCGAGGAAGGAGCGCGCTGAATGCAATAAGCAAATGGCGCAAGCTGGCGAGATGGTGCAGCAGGTAAGACGGCAACGAAAGGCACCAGGCTCTCACATCGCAGACTCGAGCGCCGACGTGATCATGGCGAGGGCGAAAGAGAAGAGAATGTCAGGTTGGCCAACGAGGAGCTCGAAACGAGATGTGAAGGTTCCAAGGTGGAATGGGAAGTGAGTGAGGCTGGGCTGCTAATCCGGGGACGACGCTAGGTAATAAGTACCCAGACGGCGTGGCTGATTGGCTGCGAATCTCTTGTGCGCTGAAACGACTTGGAATAAAGGAAAGCAATGGGTCATGTGCTGGCGAGCGATACAATACACAGTATTTAGCCAGTAAGCGTAGAGCTCTTTAAACAATGTCTACTTGATATCACACTCTTCTTGGGGGGCACAAGTTCACAACTTTCAATAAGTGGCTGAGCACAAGAGACTCTTGTTGCGTGAAGCTTGCACACAGGTGACAAGGCCAGGCAAAATAGACTGCAGATACGGACGGGCCCACTCTGTTATCAATCGCTTAGATCTTACCGATCGCGATTTACCATGCCACCATACTGCCCGCTGTCGGAGTACTACTAGATGCATCGGGAGAGGGGGAGGTGTAAACCGTTGCCGTTGGCTTTCAGAGTGAGGGCAGTTATATCTAAGGAAGGGTGCCCCTCCCCTTTATTTGTTGGAACATGCAAAAACCCAACCAATACAAAGAGATCATGCTCAAATAAAATATTACTTCTAATGCCTATAATGGACATCGGACCTCCTGTCTTCATCGCCGACGCGGGAAATCTACGTCACCTCCTAGGTAGGCTTCATTCAAAAGACCAACATGAATAGTTAACCTCCGAACTCTTCAAACCCATTTTCTCAGACCCTACTTGATTATACACCGAAGGCAGATTCAGATCCTTCGCAGCCGCATCATCTGCTGAATCCTCTATTTCCGTTGCGAGCAATCGCTGCGCCACTGTCAGCACTGCGTTTCAAAATCCCCATCAGCTCAGGCTCAACAACTCCAAAAACATCAAACTGCGACGATGTACTTCAAATAATAAATCGCATTCACACACTCACACATACCAAATCTACGCATTTATTTCCAGAATCCGATGCATCCGCAGAGGTAGCCTCAAATCTCCAAATATTCTCTCTCCTGCCCTCGAGCGCAAGGCCGCAACAATCTTCAGCTGTAACCATAAAGTACCGAGCCAAAATGCCAGCAGACTACAGCTCCACGGCCAAAGCTCTCGCCCTGCCCATAGATTCTCCAATCTCCTCCCCTTCACCCGAAGGAAATACCACACGCCCTCCATGGAGCCGTCGAATCTCCAGCAACAGCCGCCGAACAACTCCCTATTCGCAACAAAACCGCCCCGACAGATCTTACAAGTCCCAAATTATCAACAACGCCTTTAAAGTCCAACGCAAAGTCCTCAAAACATTTCAATCCCTCTCTCTTCTCCAGCAAATCCTCGCCGTTGTCGCTCTCCTTACAACCTTTGTCCTCTCGATCCTCTTCCTCATTTATAGCGAAAAGATATTCAGCGCCCTTGCGCCCGTCGCAAAGACATGGCGCGAATTGCCAGGAGGATGGATAATACTTTGGCTAGCAACCTTCATAGTAGCCTTCCCCCCTATGATCGGCTATAGCACTTGTGTCACAATCGCCGGTTTCGTCTACGGGTTCCCGAACGGCTGGTTCGTGATCTCAACAGCAACGGTTGCCGGCTCTCTCGCATCATTCATGGCTTCACGAACGGTGCTCTCGGGCTACGTACACAGGCTGGTAGGAGGAGACAAGCGATTTGAGGCCTTAGCCTTGACGCTCAAGCATGACGGGATCAAGATCCTCTGCATGATACGACTATGCCCATTACCGTACAGTCTCAGCAACGCAGCCATGTCCACCTTCCACACAGTGCACCCCCTCTCATTCGCTCTCGCAACCGCAATTGCTTCCCCAAAACTCCTCATCCACGTCTTCATTGGCAGCCGCCTAGCCGCCATTGCCGAAACAGGTGACAAGATGGATGCGAGCACTAAAGCTGTAAACTACACCTCCATAGCTTTTGGAGCAATTCTTGGCACTGCCGTAGGATACTTTATCTACAACCGCACCATGACTCGGGCTAAAGAGCTTGAGATTGAGGAATTGGAAGCGGGAAGAAGAGAGGGTGGAATCAACCCCCCACGAGAGAGGATTTATAGTGATTCGGATGGGGATGAATTCGATACCGCAGAACTGATGAATGATGATGATATTTCTTTGTGGGATAATGAGGATGGGTTTGAGGTGGAGAGATCCGAGGAAGATTCGGGGTACAGGGACGGGTTCACCGATGAGGAGGATCCGTTCGCAAAGGGTGATTCAGAAGAACCTAGAAAGAAGGGCAAAGGAGGAGATTAAAAATCATATCATGATAGAGCTTGGATTGTTTTGTTTTTTGGGATATATAGGGTTGGGGGTCGGCGGTGGCCGGCGTTTTGGTGCTACATGCAGAGCCGAAACTTTTAAGATCACGGCTAAATGAGAAGATAGATTTGAATTGAAAGAATTCATTGCTGCCTCCATTTGAAGTATCTTATCATACCTTAGAGCACTGCTCACCACCTCCAAATCGAAAATACCATAATGCTAATGCTCGCTCTCAAATATGCCCCAATCCTTGAATCATGCTAGAACGCCAACGCTAAAATATCAATATCAATTACAATCAACATCTTCAACTCATCATTCATTGCATACTTCGATACTGCTGCATAAATGCCAGAGCTTGATCCATCGGATAACCAATGAACACTGGGCCTGTAAAAATCATTTGTGGGATTGGGTTGCCGCCACTCGCAACCTTCTGCGGCACATTTGGAGGCTGAATGAAGGCTGGTTGGCTTTGTACTGGTGGTGGTCTCGTAGGAATGGACTCAGGCCCCGCCGCTTTTTTTCTCCTGTCCATGGCCAAATGGACATTTCCCGACAGGTTGCTCTTCAAAGTGTTCCAACTGCGGGGCTTCTGATTCTTCCTCGACTTTCACATTCTGATCATGGCCAAATGGGCATTTCCCTGCTGTTTTTGGAATATGTTCGGTGGAAACAGGAGCTGGAGGGGGCGAGACAGGTCTATGATCTTCGGAAGGTGGGTCGAAGATAGGGACAGAAATCCCCCAAGGTCGGCTCGGCGACTCTCCAACTCGAATTTCCTTCAAAGGCCTATCAAATCTGCTTTCTCTATCGTCTTCATCGTTTGAAAGCTCTTCTTCTCCCTCCTCTTCTTGGCCTATGCCATCTGCACTGACAGCATTTGCCCAGTTCTCTACTCTCTCATTGGATGTTCGCTCGAGATCCATATCCTCTTCGTTGTCTTGTTCAGGCAACATTGGTTGATGCTTCTGTCCAAGGCCCTGAATCATGCTGACTAAGTTTCCATACTTAGCATCCAACTTTCTGATATCTTCCTCATTTCTTTGATACCGCTTAACGCAAATTTCGTGACTCCGGGGAATTTCGTGCTTGTGTGTCTCAAAATACCGAGCAACTTCTTCTGGAGAATGCTGGTCGAGGTACCGAATCGGACATTTGTTCGCAGATGCCGTTACCGATGGAGGAGGGGAAGACATAGTCTCGGCGTACATTGCCGCACAAATCGGATCTGCAGACTTGTGTGGGGTTGTATCTTTGACATCGGAAGGGGTGAGAGGATGTATCGCCTCCATGGTGCTATCAGCTTTCAAGCTTTTTGGAGCTGCGAAGGGGCACAGTAGTGAGCTCTTTTTGCCAGGGACGGTGAAATCTTGTTCGAGTACAGTAGATAAAGAAGTTCTCCGAGCTGACAGTCTCATGTTACTGCTCGTCCCGGATATAGACGTAGATCCGGTCGATTTGCCTCCTCCAATAGTCGCCAGTCGCTGCGCTGCTTTTCTTCCGTCGCGTATTGCTACTGCAGTTTCTTGCTTAGAACCAGCTTGTCTTCGTAGTGGTAGCGGCACAAATCCGGCTCGGTCTGGATTTGTTACTTGTAAATCCGGAGGGAGTTGTAGCTTTGCGAGTGTGCTCGATATTTCCGGATCGGAAGGAGCATACTTATCGGCTAAGAGCTGATACTGTTTGAAATCTGTCAGTATGGGAAGGAGGAATACTGGGAAGCTTTTGAGAATGGGTTGATGACGCAAAGGGTCAAAGGTCAGGATACATGGTTTGTGTCGGTCGTCGCTGCTGTGCGCAGCTCGTGATCTAGAGCTAATGTTTCTCATCATGGTAGGACAAATGCGGCTGAACAGAAAGAAAATTTGTTTGATGTACCTCTGAATGAGCATATTGCAATTTGTACTGTAATATGGTGTTTCGGTCGCTGAGAAGTTGCACTTCGTCTGCGAGGATATTAAAATTAGTTATTAACTCTTTGGTCAGTTCCTCGTAATCGAGGTCATTAAACGGCATTGTCGAGCAAGTTGAGGAGAAATATGCCCAAAAGTGGGTAGATCAAGAAAGTCGCAGAAAGCAAGCTTCAAACCAAAGTGGAGAAAGCTGAACCCGCTTACAAAGCAGCCGAGCTATATATTCACGTGAGGGGAGTGTCACATGTAATTCTCACGGTTTTATGCAAGATATTTATGCATCTTAACAGTTTCTCACGATTGGCCACTAACAATTTTATTTCATCTGAACTGCTAAAATAGTGTGTCATGATTAAATAATAACAAGCAAACTAATGGAATAATTAGGCGCAACCCCAGCTACATATTCACCCACAACATTTCAAAAATAAAACATATTAAACGCTGTCTAATGAGATATTGATAAGAATGAATCAAATCTTGGCCTATGTTATAATTGATTCTAACC
>JAAMPI010000380.1:0-40519 GCA_013054445.1 Cudoniella acicularis
AAAAAAAAAGGTTGGATGATGATTCGAGGAAGCCGAAGATGATTGGGAAGGTGTTGCTAGTGTGGAAATGCTGCGCCGCTCTCAGGTATGACAATCGGATCACGCTCGCTCACTGCAGGAAATATGGTACGTCGACGAGCTTGGAGAGGAATTTCGGGCTCGTAGGGCGGACCAAGGATGTTCGCAGCAGTCGGGTTGTCGAGATTTGGGCCAATGATGCGAGTGTTGGTTTAGCCAATTCCCGGTGGGATGGCGTAGAGATATGCATGTCAGCATGTTGGCTGCTGTGCGACTTGGGGTCCATGAGATATGCGTATTTTTAAGTTATTGCTTCGTATCGCCGTGATGTGAAGGCAAGGGTGTAGGTCTGAAACCGTTTATTGATTGTTATGCTTGCGAGGAAATCGGACTGATGGATCGTTTGCTTGTTGCTTTTGGCTTCAAGGAGAAAACAAAACTGAGGTTGGATTTTCGACTCGCAGGATATAGATGTACCGTGGATTGAAATTGCTTCGAATACGATGAGTGAGTGGAGTAAGATTTCGATCAACCTCTACTTTGGGAGGGGAGGAAGAGGACGGCTTGGTGGTGGGCCGGGGCAAGGAGGCAATTGAGATGGGCGGTGGGCAGGCATATTGATTGTTTGTGTGGGTGTTGGAAGGCGTTCAAAGTTAAAGTCTATTGTGGACGGGAGACTGGTGATTCGAATTGCTGATGCCGGAGAGATGTGGGAGCAGGCAATGTTATATAGATGAAGCGGCAGGATGGATATCGACAATGAGTTGCTTGTTTCCCAAGATAGAATTGTTTCTGGGAAAGGGTCGGGTTGAAACTTGTTCGATGCGGCCCGGTAATAATAGTCTGATACTTGATTTTCTATTTTCCTTCCCTTGGGCCTTGGGGGGGGCCGGCCCTTTATGTAGAGTAGGACTCGTACTCCTCGGGCATCTGGGGAAATTGTTCAATTACTCACCATGTTCGGATCGGCATCAGTGTGCTCACCACATGCAACAGGGTTTAAGCCTTCGCGCTGGCCTCCCTGATCGCTGAGCTTCGCAACAGCGCCGCAAATGAAACACGATAGCGTGGGAGGCCTGCCCTCTGCGCTGCCTCCTCCCCTGGGCCCCAGCTTGCTAGCTGCACCGTCGCCTGAGCCTGTCTGTGCCTGTGCAAGCGGGCAGTTTTGGCGGTGGCCTGGCGGTTTGGCGTTTGGCGCCGAAAAAAAGGGACGACCAGGCTCCTGGCAGCCGCACCAGTCTGCACCAGATTGCCCCAGTTTGAGTGCCCCCTTTTCAGGTTTTCCACATTTTTGGCGCGTCCGCAGTCCAGACCCATGCGGCGCCAACCACAACAGGTTACAGGGCGCCGGCTTGGACACCAAATGGCTATAACAGTCCTTGGCAAGGTCGTGGGACGAGCAAGGAACTTGGAAGCATCCACTCTCGACAGCAGGGGCGTCTTAGGGCTCAGGTGTTGCTGCTGCGGTGGAGTCAGCTCCTTAATCCCAGCGACGAGGGCAGCTGACTGCCTCAGGGCTCAGGGAACGCGAAGGCCTGCTGCTTGCGGTTAGAGACTGGCAGAATACCGTCAGGCTGCTGGCATTATTGGAATTGCATTCGGATGCCCTGGAAATTGCTGCAAACATTTATTTATATTTGGTTTTCATGGCATTGGAGATCACACGCTGGCTAGGCCTTTGCAGCCCAGTATTGTCTGCGCCAGCCTTGTGCGACGCGACATATTGGCACGCTTTATGATTCTCGCTGTATTATTATGGATGTATTCAAACGGACGTGCGGTGTGGCAATTCGTGCGACTTTCATCATATGACTTGCGTTGTCAGTTGTGAACTGTTGCAGCTCTCCCAGTCCTTGATAGGTGCATTCTGCAGCATCACATCATTGTGGGGTGCTGCTGGCCGAAGTTCGAACTCTAAAGTCCATACCGTTTGAGAGAAGATGTCCCTGGCCTTTGGGGCCTAGAGAGCGCCGGTCAGCCAAGCCTCTTACGAAGCTCGCAAGCTATGGGGCCGATAGTCTGATGCCAACCCTTTGCAATAGTGAAAGTCGGCATACCGTATTTGGTGATACAGAGCTGGCTTAGATACTCTTGGGTCTGCATGGAAACTATCGATCGATCTGTGATCTGATTATTTTCCGGAAATTTATATATGCATTGACAATTTTGACATTTCTGCTTTCAGAACCCTCTTATTTTTAGCTATTATTCCCTGGCGCCCGGAAATATCGAGTCGAAATACGAATTATACGCGGCAGCCAGGCTGTGCGGTACGAGGCGCTTCCCACTCCGGCTGGCTTTCCTGGCGCTTCTCCAGACAGAATCGCTGTCAAAGTATGCATCCATGTCCCAACATGGAGTCATACTCCTTTGACGTTGAACAACGAATATTGCGTGTGGAACCAGGCGAATTATAATCGAAGCCTTCAACTCAAGCGTGTCTTGCGGGACTTGGGTCCGGCTCACCGAACAGGATCAGTGGTCTGAGGAGTTGATGTCGTTTGAACGCAGAACACCAAAAAAGAAATCAACTTCTAGCCCTTTGGCAGCATCACACGATCCACCATTTTGACTGTCTCAGCTGTGCATATTTCCACTGCCCCGGCGCTACCGAGGTTCTCCGCAACTCCAATGCATATTTCCTTTTTTTTTGTGATCGCCATCGATTGAGCTGGTGAATTGTCGGGAGTTGAAGTACCAATTGAACTCTTCTGCTTTGGGCTTGCTTGGAGTCAGCTTCTTCACCGCGAAGGCCAGGGCATTCAAAACCCTTGATACAAGGCTGCGGCTCATCCGAGGCTGCAGCGGGCCCCTGCGTCCAGACAACCCGAGCCTCATCTCTCACTGCTTCACCTTGGCATCATCTCATCTCATGAACTTCTAGAGAAAGCCTCATGTGCTCATCACACCAGCAGCAGACCACCATGCAGCCAGACTTGCTTTTCCAAACATGCTCAACTGCAAGTACGATCTGATTTCGATTTGCGCCCCGTAGATCCTTTTTGCTTTTCTCGTCGGGAAATTAATCATTGGAGCGAAACCGAGAACCCATTTCGAGGTTTGAAGGAGATGCCGAAAGGCAAAGCAAAACGCTTTTGCTTTCTTTTTGGTCCCGGATAGCTCCGTAACTCCAGCAAACCCTCTTTGGAATATGCTCAACGGGTGTGCTGTTGTGCATATTAAGATTATCTTGAAGAAAGACTTTTTCTTCTTCTCTTCCGTCCTTTCCGCGAACTCACTACAAGGCAATGATGTCATGTTGTCTTTCCGCCTTGCTTGCGGATGAACTCAGAAGTTAGTGCCCAGCGATTACTCATCTCCGATTCACTAGCAACTAATAGCCGCAATAGTTTTAGAATGCCCCCCAGTCAAGGTTATGGAGGACCGTTCGAGATGAGCCTTTCCTAAAAATCTCACGTCCATTGAAGGAATTAGCGGTTCTATAGAACCGAAACAGTGACCTAAAGAGCTGGCGAGGGCGGTGAGAAGAGTCCGCTCAGGTCTCCACCATGCAACCCAATTTGGACCGAAACTCTATTGTCATCACACTTTGAAGCTTCAAAGGTTAGCATCTAGATTTCTGGTATTTAACTAGTAGGAAATTGCCTTCCGTTGTCTTACCACATACCTCTGCGCATTGATCAATGGGGAGTCTACTCGAATCCAGATCTCAGAATGTCAATGCTTCTGCTAGATTAAGCTTTCAACGTTGGAATCTGTGTTCGCTAGCGGTAACTTCCTTTGGGTAAGATCTGGTTTAAGTTTTCTCATGGAAAGTTTAATTCCAATCATTCCCAACCATTGAAATATCACGTAACGGTCTGAGCTAAAACTCAAAAAGTCTATTTAGGGTAGTGCTTTAGACTAGAGAGAGGGTTCCCAGCCTGAGAAGCCAGGTCGCCGACTTCGCTCGGGCAAGGAGCGCGAGGAGTTACCACTGCTGTTCAGGTACCGGAAGCATGAGGAGGTATTTCTGCTGACTTTCATCGGCGTTTCGAAGTTCGCCGAACCCGCCTTGGACTTCAGCAGAGTACGAGGCTCTTTTTCGGGGTCCCCGTGTCTGTGAATAGAAACAAATTTCTGTCCTTTCATCATAGCATCCACTGGTCCACATTCAGGGGGGGATTCAAGGCAAGGCTGGCAAAGCTGGCAAAGCTGAGATTTCGCAAAAATACTCAGCCCTGAAGCCTGAAGCCCGTTCTCCACAAAAACCGAGATTTCAGGTCTCTGCAAACGCCAAACCGCGACCCCTGCGTCGCCCCATCTCTTCTAGAAGCCTAATTTCGATCTTCTTTCGCTTCTGCACCTGCTGCATGACGCACGACGCACATCTTTCGAAATTTAAAAAAGAATTTTCGAGGCAGGTTCGAAAATTTGCCTCCGATATTTCTCCTTTTTCTTCTCGAATGCAAAAAAGGGGGTCTCACTCCAGACTGCTGTCATATGTCCACTCGGCCCCATTGTAATTACCGGTACCTTGATTTCGGGTCCTGGCAGTTACTGTGGGTTCAGGGGTAAGGGGTCATTTTCAGGTACCAGGAATCAGGAGGTCTGAAATCATCGGAAAAAAAGCAAGATCAAACACATTCGAAAAGATCTGTCCTCTCCTTTTCCTTGTCGCAAGTCGCAACAAACGCTCAGATGATCTTCCGCAGATTGAGCGAGCTCCAAATTGCATATCAAACTCCAAACATCAGATGGAAAAATCTAGCAATGTTCCTGAAACTTGTCTCATATCCGTATGATCAAAGGGCTCATTTGCGGCGCATACCGAGCGCGTGATCTTTTGCGCCAGACCCTGACCGCTTTTTAGTATATACAGTAGCAAGTGCTGTGATCTTGTGATTCATTACAGTAGCTGGCATTCGTTGAAATTACGGTCTGCGTATGGCACGAGGACAATTAGAATCCGGGGGTAGATTCGTGGCTTTCTTGAATCTAAAATTTCGCCTCGGTCGCCGATTTCGCATCCTCTGTTTACTGAACCCTGGAAACTAACTTCATTTTTTGGGGGACAAAGAAACTTGCGCATCCCCTTTAAACCCCTTTCTCCCTCTCCTTCCCCGGATATTAGCCTCGAGTGATAGCGAGGCAGATTTGCTAGTATTCCTGTGGCAATTCTGCACTGTCAGCAGGAAAGCCATAAGGTTACGATGATATAGCAGATCTCCTCAGGTCCGGCTGGGCTCATCCTGTTATGGATTAATTAAAACCGCGTTTCTCAATCCGGTAGTCCGCATTTGAGATCAAGAAAAATAGAGCCCACGTGGAAGTCAGGGGCAGCCCCTGCTTTTTAATTCCAAAGCAGCTCGTCAGGGGTAGTGCAGGCGGTGAGAAAAATGACCTCACCGTCAAATTTGGCCACTCGTCGTGCCATGAACAACATACGCCCTCATTTGTTAATGATACTGGAACGTCAAATCAAATTTGGAGGGATATTGTACTCAGCGTCAAATAAGCTTGACCATGAGACTTTGCCTGAATCTCGACGTGCTCCTGGTAAATGCATCTCGCCTGACAGCTGGAGTTTGGTATATTTTAAGTGTCTCCGTGCCGAGACCTTGTCGCGTAAACACGTGAAAGAATTTTTCTAAGGTGAAAATGTGGCATTCTAGATTCGGATCTCACGAAGGCGGTGAGGGCAAGTTGACAAGGTGAAAAAGGATGTATGACATATTTGAAGAACCCTGAATTCATGTGGAAAGATTCTCCCTACCGACAGGGTAGCGCTGAGAAGGGTACAGGCGTTTGAAGAAACGCTGATGTGATGTTCAAGTCGATAGTAGCAAGGTTTAAGAAAGGATCACGAATTGCATTGCATGAGCGATTATTGTACGAGGCTGAGAGTTTCGGAGAGCGAGAAAGCCGGAAGACAATCCAATGGAAGCAAGCAAAAGAGATAGTTACTATGAACTTTACCCATTACCAAGAGGATCTGGGCGCAGATGCCAGCATTTCCACCGACAAGGCATTCCCAGCTTCCAAGATAGAACAAACCTTGAGTCCTTGAGCCTTCATATGTCGACTCACAACCTGTCGGATTCAAATTCGGCGACGTCAACAATCACAGCCTTGGCGGATAATACGATCTTGGTGCGCGTTGGCCTCAATCATAGCCGTGCACGCCGGATTTCATCGTCGGGTGTTTCACGAACCGCCGAGCCGCACTTATGGCTATTCGGCAAGCACTGAGAGCATTTGAATGGTCGTTTTTAGAAACATTTTGATCCCACAAGATATGCCATGCCTGTAGCCTCGTGGCGATGCTCTTTTCATTCAGGGTGGGGTACAGTAAAAATAGGTCGGCCTCGTGGTTTGTGGGGTGCATGTTTCGTGTGGTGGTCAAACAAACATGTCTCCACTGATCTTCCGAACAGCGCATTTTGGCATGTCCCAGGACTCCCAGCTCCGTAGTGAGGCAAGATCATGCGTGGACGTTGCGCAATTTGGAGAATGATCTTTGATCATAAAACATGCGAATTTCCAAGACAAGAGTACTACCCAACCTGGGGAAAGACGCTACACGACATTTGCGCCAGTTTGACAGCCTCAGCCGCTCAGGTCATTGTCATGGCATGTATCAGATCGGAAGGCGCCGAGCATGGTCATGGGCGGCCTCATTGTGGTGAGCTTCTCAGGCTTTACGCATCGTCCACGGGTGGCATTTGTGTCGATGTGATCCAATCTTCCATCATTGCTTGACCTCCTATCGAAACTGGTGCTTTGCCCTTCTTGTCCTTTCGTTTTACAACCAAACATAATACGCGGCCGTAGATTGAGAACCCATCATATGACGTGTCCATGGCCATTTTCTTTTTATCATCGGTGGGTTCGTCAGTGGTTGGCGATCCGGTATCCTTCCTTCGTTTGGGCAGCGGTTCGGATCCTGCAGGGGATTCTGGGGGCGATTCGCTATTTACGGTAGCCCTTGAGCGTTTTGATCTGCGAACTCTTATGCTTTCATTGACAAATAGAGCATCTTCATCGTCGGCTTGTGGAAGGTCGTCAAGATTCAGATCGTTGTCATCACTCTCCTCCATTCGGATGGATGGTGCATCCTGAACCTCGATGGCTGTATCATTGGTCGATCCCATAAGCTTGTTCGAATTTGACTGCAGGCCTTTTTTGCTCGTTTCCCGGAAGTGCTTCTGCTTCGTGAGGAGAGAATGCCGCGTGCTTGTCTCAGTCAAGAAGATGGAGACCTCGAAATCCTCTGAAGGCACAGGTCAGTAAAGCCCAAAACAGCGTTCCAAATCCATGATACCGACCCTCAGCAACAACATCTTTGACGCCCTTCTTCTTGCCGCCTTTAGCTTTACTGCGTTCCCTCTCTTCGCGGAGCTTAGGAAGGACGAGCGGACGAACACTCTCAATCACGCGTGGAAGTATTGGATTTCGGGAATTCAACAGCCAGCTTTCTGCCAATGCCGGATTCTCCACGTAGATGCGGCACTCTAGCACGGAGTACTTGGTGATGCGCAGGTATCTGCGGATGGGCGCCATGGCCACGCATGAGGTGTAGTTGTGGTGGAGCTTGTGGCGGTGGTCGTGGATGAGAACGCGTTCAGGTTATGCACCTGCGGAGTAAATAGCGAGAAAAGCCGCTAAAAATTGCATGTGCTCAAAATGATCTTCAGCGCACTCCGGCTCTTTCGTCAACACTCGCTAATACACGCACATATTTCACTTCACTTCTCTGAAGCAGGTGGAACAAGCGATCCATGTTTCCAATGCATCTTCCTCCGAATTGTTCCTCGATTCTACAGCGCATTTTGAAGTTATTTGCACCGGGTACTCTAGAGGTGTTTCGTCAAAGGTCTGCCAAACCGCCGGTGGCGGTCAGATGCCTTTGTCAGAAAAGTCTCTCTACCAGCTTTCGGTTATCGCAAGCAAACCCAGCGGTTTCCTTTCAATATTTTCAAATATCAATCAACTCTCAAATGCTTTACCATCTCTTAAGCATACGTCAAGCTTTGGTCCCGAGTTGGCTCCTGCGATTTGTGGATACCTACCTCATCACAAGGTTGCGCTATCGCCTGTCGGGCGAAATCGGCTTGTCAACACATGCAAGTCAGAAAATGTTGAATTGTAAGCAAAGGTCTTACTTGTGATTCCTTGTGATACCGTGGAAGACAAAACAACATATCTGCGGTCTCATAGCTCTTCATTCTGTCATCAAAGATGAATTCAATAAAAAACATATTTGGAAACAACACCCGAAGCTTCCGGGTCGGCCCTTTGGTGAAGAAGCTTTCACGGAGAGGTGTATCAACGCAGGAACTTGATGCTACAAAAGGAGGCAAGTCGCCCCGGACCTCATGCCACGTGGTTGTGGCTAATTAAAAGCAGATCGTGAACGAGTGGTGATATTAGGATCAGATAAGTTTCTAGAGCTTCTAAATACTCAAACTCAAGCTCACATTTAATAAGCTGGTCTGGATTCGTACTCTCGCGGGAGCTGAGCAAGAAGAAGTTTCAAACTGTGGTCGTATCCCCAAGATCTTACTTTGCCTTCACGCCACTGCTCGCATCCACAGCCGTTGGCACTCTTGAGTTTCGAACGACACTCGAGTCTGTAAGGGCTCGGCGGTCAGGGGTCGAGTTTATTCAAGGATGGGCAGACGATGTTAATTTCAATGAGAAGAGGCTACGGATTGAAGAGGCAGTCTTAAGACCTTCGCAACTTCCTCCAACACGCGAAGAAACAGCACTTATCCAAGATGGAGCAAAGTCTCAAATATCAAAGAAAGGCCAAATGTTTGACTTGAAATATGATAAACTCGTAGTTGCGGTTGGCTGTTACAGCCAAACATTTGGTACTCCAGGCGTCAGGGAGAATGCTTTCTTTCTAAAAGACATTACGGATGCCCGAAGAATACGGAAGCGGATTCTTGAATGTAGATTTCTTCCCCCTCCTCGCTCAAAACGATTCTGACCAGATCAGGTTTCGAGACAGCATCATTACCAACTACTTCTGACTATCTCCGAGACCAGCTTTTAAACTTCGCTGTCGTGGGTGGTGGACGTTAGTCACTCTCTATGCTCATCTTTGTTCATAGCTAACCCGTTCCAGCAACGGGTATCGAATTCGCTGCTGAGCTCTTCGACCTCTGCCACGAAGATCTCCGCAAGATCTACCCCTCTCTAATACCCCACATCACCATCTCCATCTACGATGTGGCCCCCAAAATCCTCCCTATGTTCGACCACAAACTCGCCGACTACGCCCTCAACCTCTTCAAACGTGACGGCATCAACATCAAAACCGAGCACCAAATCGAGTCACTGCGCCCCGGTCTCCCGGGTTCCCTCAACAACGATGGTGGGGCTTTTACCCTTACGACCAAGCAAGAAGGCGAAGTTGGCGTAGGCATGTGCGTCTGGTCAACAGGATTGATGATGAACCCGTTTATTCAAAAAGCCCTCGATGACGTACATAAATACCCTGCATCATCAGCTACGCTTTCAGCCCCCGTGATCTCCGATCCAACTGACAAAAAATGGGCTTTGAAACGCAGCCCTAAAAGCGGAGGTCTCGTGGTAGATGATCACTTCCGCGTCAAGCTCGTTCCACGAAATGGCACTCCTGCGAGCGCGGACACCCTTGAAGCAACCATGCATGATGTTTTTGCTCTGGGCGATGTTTCCGTTTTTGAAAAGGGGCAATTACCAGCAACAGCGCAAGTCGCAAACCAGGAAGCGAAATGGCTCGGGAAGAAACTGAACAAAAATGATATGGATAGTGAAGGGTTTACCTTTAAGAATATGGGTGTGCTGACCTATGTCGGTAACATGAAAGCGATTATGCAAGGAGGTAAAGGGCAGGAGATTAAGGGGTACGGTCCATATCTCTTTGATAGGAATTCGCTGACATAAATTTGTGGTTAGGAGAACAGCGTGGCTAATTTGGAGAGGCGCGTACCTAACTCAAGCGATGAGTTGGAGGAATAAGTTGTTGATACCCATGTACTGGTATGCCATATGCTCTCAAACTTCCTCTCCTTCTACCGGCACTAACCTCTATTTTCAACAGGGCAATAAACTGGTGTTTCGGCAGAGACATCTCCAGATTTTAGTTCTTTTTTATTTCTCTACCTTGCTCTTGTACGAGTCGTTGGTTGTTGATAGAGTTAAGGGATTTGTAAGTTATAACGAAAGAATTAGTAGGAGCCCAGATAAATCTGCTCGTCTGAGGACTCTTCAGACATGGATTTGTTTTCACTACTTTGTCGTGTATACGCCCTTTTCACTCAATAATTTCAAGATCTAAATTGGCAATCAGAATCCTATCTCCTCGCGTCAAGAACCGTATAGTGATCTCTTTTCCAAACTCTATAAAAATATCCCTAAAACCTCTAACACAAAGCGTATCGAAATCCCTTCCTGCCTCTAAACTTCTCCTTGGCACTGTCACTCTTGTTGCTTAATCGAGTTCTCGTTATATACTACTTGTGAGCTTTCAGCCTCCATCGCCTCCTTTTTCTCTTCCTCCTTTTCAGCCTTCAACCTATCAGCTTTCGCTTTCTTTTCCTTCCGCCACCCAGGACCCCATCTAATCAACAAAAACAACACCGGACTAAACAACAACCACACGGCCGCAGCAAAAGTATAAGTCCAACCCCTCCCCATCGCCTCAATCATCGGCACCACGACTGCCGACGCGCCCGCACTCAGCAAACACCTAAAAAGATTACTCGCCGCTGTGACAGTCGCGCCACGACCGGGATGCATATCCACCAACAGAATATTCAAACTCTGATACGCAGCCAAAAACGCCCAACCCATCACAAACAGCAAGATTAAAGGTCCCGCGAGATTCGTCTCGTAATGAAGCACCCAACCGTACGCAATCATTGCCGCAGCACCGAGATAGAAAAGCGGAAGAGCAACTTCCATACGTGCTCTCTCAATGGGGAAATTCGTGAGATCTAGCTGTCTGTTCTTTTTGAGCGGGTAGCCGAGAGCTTTAGCATAGCGGCGGTAGTTCCAATCAATGGCTTTGCCGGTCGTGAAGGCGGAGAGGAGAGAGCCGAAGCTAAAGGGCAGGAAGACAAGTGAGAGTTGGAGAGTGTTGAAGTGGTAGATTGCGGCGAATTGGGAGGGGATTCCGGTTGTTACGGCGATGAGGCAGGCGACTACGAAGCCGTTGCAGAAGAGGAGGAGGGCAGCTTCTCTGTCGGCGATGATGGCGAGTGTAGAGAATGGGTTTGGGAATGAGACTTTGTATCCTTCTGGAGGGCCTGTATAGTGGACTTCTCGGCCTTCTCTTGCTAATTTTCGGCGTTCTAGGTAGCTGGCAAGGGAGTCGTTAAGTGGTGGAGGCGGGATTGAACCATCTCCAACCACCTTGCGACAAGTTTCGGGAAAGAAGAACAGCAAAGGGATGAACACTGATGCAGAAAATATCGTCAGGAACCAGAAGATCCATTTCCAACCCAAAAACTTGCTCAGGAGACCACCGATTGGTGGTCCAATGGCTGGTCCTAGGATCCCGCCTACAGAAGCATAGCCGATATAGATACCTCTCTCTGCAGAGGTTACGATATCGGCGACGACGCCGTTGGATAGGGCTACCGTGCCGCTGCTGCCTGCACTTTGGACCATGCGTAGGACGAGTAGGGCAGCGTAGTTGTTTTGAAGTGCGAGTCCGATGTTCGCGGCGATGTAGATGGTGAAGCAGATGAGGTAGGCGGGACGTCGACCGGCGCTTTCGCTGAAGCCAGCTATCATTGTTGGGGCCAGGCCTTGGAGGATCTGAAAGTTGTGAGAAATTGTGCAAAAGAAAGTAGGGGTAGAAGGAGTTGGAGAAAAATAATACCATATATGTGGTCATTGTCAAATTGATCTTCGAAGCCGAAACATTTAGGTCGGCGGCTATCTCGTTCAGGGCTGGTAGATATATTTGGGAATTGAGCGGCGAGAAAAAGGCTGCTAATGACGCCGTCAATATGATAAATTTCTTCTGGTTGTGTGTAAAGATTGAGTAGGCGACATCAGTGTGGACAGTGCTTGGTGCCGGCTGTTGTTGCTCGCTGGGTGGTTCAAAGGCCGTGGGGTTTAAATCATCCTTCCCAGGTCTTTTGTCTGCCGATGTTAAACTGCCATTGTAGTTCAGCTGTTGAATTCCGCAGTCATTTTGTGTTGGTAGTATTGTCGACTCCAGTGCCTCTTTGCGTTCTTGCGATTCTCCGGCTGAACTCATGACGGAGCAGAGACAATTCTATGCTGGGTACGCGAAAAAGAACCGCTTCTGCTTGCTCTCACCCGAGTAAAAAAAAAATTAAGTGAACGAAAGAGAATGCATCATTTAAAGTACCAGGACTTGGAAGCTCACCGATAATTGTCCAAGAGCGCACCAATAAGATCAAGTTATTGACGGAGTTAGAAGGAACTCAACACTTCCGATTATCGGTTGTGAAATTGTCTGTTAGAGTGAGACAGGAAAGCCAATGAGAGAAGTCGACTCTCGCGGACTTAAGCACTTTTGTCGGCAATTTTAATCCGGGGAGCGGGGAAAGCGGCTCCGACTTTCAAAACCCCTCCCCCTTTCCTTATCGCTTAATCGGAGGCACCCAATCAGTGTCAAGATATCGAAACTATTGCGAACACAACAATTTATCCCGAAATATGTAGAAATCGAATAGTTACATTCGAAGGTCGATAAACTAAAGAAGTTAGTCAAGCCAAATCAGTTATCTCCTCGACGGTTATGTGCGTAGTAGAGTAAACTCGTATAAAACACTCGAAAATCAAAAAATACCCACTAAGTGAAGAGTGCTAAAATTCGAGAGTCAACATAAAAGGATAGGGTAGATTAGGATAAATCCACTTCTTTTCTTATAATGTGTTACAGTAGCAAAGATATTGAGAGTGTTATAACCTATTTCGCGATTTTGCGCGCATAACGGCCGAGGAGATATAACAAATTATATATTTTTTTCGCTAGTACTAACTTTGCTCAACCCACGTAAACACTTTAAAAAGTTTTTAGCTTCGACAAGTTTGAATCACATCCCAATTTACTGAGTAGCTATTTCAGAGACGTTGATAATGGAACGTATCCTTTGTGATTATACCACACAAATTTCAAAAGCATGATCTACTTTTGAAGTCAAATTTGTTGAGATCCGTTGTGACACCGTGGCGGCCTGTTCTGGAAAAACCAAGTACAGGCAGCGTTTATTTTCAAATCACCAAAACTTGCAATGTATTTTCAGGTAAGCTTTAATCATTAAATCGAGAAATGGAACATGCGAGACAATTAATCAATTCAACAATGCAAATGTGGCTGGCTAGTGTAGATTGTGTTTCATTCTTTCTTGAATATTAATCCCCTTGCGCACGATATATTACCCCTCTTCGAGTGGTCAAAGGAAAACATTTGGCCAACAAATAATCTTCTCCATGCCTCTTTGCCTTATCTTCAACACAATCAAATCAATATCGACGATACCCCAACCCAGCTGCGGCCTAGTACCCCGCGCGTGCGATTCCTTGCGCCCTGGTGACGAGCTGATTAGCAAAGGCAATCTTCTGTGCATTTATAGCAGCATTCGCCTGGATCATTGTCAGGCACCTGAGCATCTCGTTCTGAAGCTCAATTTGCATTAGCGCCGACTCCTGCAGTTGCTCCATCTCCACTCCTACTCTAGTTTTCTGCTGCTGCCACAGTTCAACAAAATAGGCTAGAAATAATCCAAAGTCTCCGTCACAACCATCAGAATACCATACAAGAGTATAGTGGTCAGCAAGTCCCTGTTTGTAATTAGTAAAGCAGGGTTTTCAGGCGGGACTATGCTTACCAATCTAAAGATCGTATCCCATTTACGGAAACTCAACTCATTGTCCTCTTTAGCCGTGTAATCAAAACGAGCAACAGCGAATGTTCGAGCAAGTGCTGAAATTGATTCGGTACTATTCCCTGTTGGATCTTCGGGAAGAGAGGCTAGCTGCCGATATGAGTACATCTCGCTATTGGTGGGACCCTTCCAGTTATGAAGCCAAGAACCATGACTGGCTTCAAGGTGATCCTGGAGCTGTTTGAGGGGCTCAGCGGGAAAGCAGGCTCGGGGGATATGGTTGTAATCAAAGGGCTCTCTAGTGACTGGATGCCGCAATTGTGGTTCCGTCTTGAAAAAGTTGTTCAAGCCCTTAACTAGCTGCTCGGGTTTGCACAGCACATCTGAAAGATAATGCATGAAACCCTCTACTGTCATACACGGAATTTTCAAAGAGAGGGGACAACGTGGTCGTGTGTGTATTCTGCTGTCATAATTTTGCTCCTGAAAGAGGTCGCGAAACAGTGTATCCAGCAGGAACACTCGCTCGTCTGTTGAACACACAGATTCGAGGTCGTCATAAAACTCCTCAGGGGTGCTCAATGGTGGAGCTGAAACCGCCTTCAGATTGCTGGACGGCCCTTCGGGAGTGAGCATTTTGTTCAGCCTGTTGATGTTAAGATCTGTTCAGGAAGAGGGGCAGTTTCGCTTTGTGGGCAGAAGGCCTCGTGGAAATTACATATTGCCATGACGACCCAGGGAAACATAGAATCCTTTTCGCCATCTTTCGCAAGACACAAACCCCAGTAGGCAACGGCAGGATCCGATGACGATATAGATTTGGGGACATCTACTTCTGGATTTTCTGGTATCAGCGCAGAGCTTGAGACATCTTCCTCTAGCCTTTTCGCGACAACAGCTCCTTGAACCAGTGGCCAGTTCTTCGCTGCAGTTGAGATTTCCGGCTGGTCCGTGGAAGACTTGGAAGAATGTGTATTCTGCGCCGATAAGAGGTGGAGAGAGTTGCGAACTTTATTCTAGTTTGTAATTGCTTTTGCCTTCTTTGATGTCGTTGGATTGCGAGGATCAGCTGAAAAGCTTGAAGACTGAGTCGATGTCATGTCGTTTTTCGGTATATTTGGTAACACTATCTAAAAATTGCAATTTCATGTCTGCTGTAGCACATTGGAAGCCCTGTTGATTATACAGTATCAGCATCATCAACTAGTGAGGAATAGGCGGGCTCACACTCTTCTTGGGTCAAAGATGGCCTGATGCGGCTCAATTTCGAGCTGTTACCTTTCCAGCTGCAACGATCAAAGCTGTCGATATCTTGCGTTGAGATTTCTATTTCGAAATTATCAACGGCCGGTATAGGTGATCCGCTTCAATAAGTTGGGAAAATATGATTGTACTTGAAAATTGATTGCTGGCATGAAATCATCTGGGTTGCTTCCAAGAGTTCTATATTAGTCGGAAAAGGCCGATTAGGAATGCCTTGCAAAGTGCCTAATACGCGCCAATGCATATGCAGAGGTCTTAGAGAAGCCGCGGAAATGAAACCTGCATCATCATCACCTGAGAGGGTTATCGATACCTGGGGTGATTTATCAATCTCAAAGGATATTAATCTTCCCATGACGCATAACATAAACTTTTGGAGACGGGAGTCATTTCAATTGAAGATGATACAAATTTTCACCCATAACTAACTACCTTTCATCCAATTGATCTCAAAGTTCCGCTCATGTGGGACAGACAGCCTTGGAGCTCAGATGAAATGTGGGGAGACATGTTTTGGACAAAAAGCTCCAAAAAGGAATTATAGTTTCTCTCATTCGTAGTTTGCAATGCAGCCGCAGAGTTGTAATCCTGAACGGAAAAAAAGTGGCTAAAGTCTGTGTATCTTGAAGATGTGAAAATGAAGTGTGTAGCATAGGTTTCCAAAAAGCAAATCCACAACTGCGATTTCACCTGTCCCTCAGTTCACAAAGCGTAGCCTTCGAACTCCGAGCTTTAAGCCTCAAACTCGAAGCTCCGGCCCCAAGCTCCGAACCCCAAAGGCAACGACAAAGGTATTAAGTTCAACCCCGCTAATTGATTGTTTGGCTACAACCTGGTGTGAAACAGGCGTCAAATCACCACCGTAAATGCGAGTGCAGCACACGGCCGCTAAGCACGAAAGTGAACGACTCAAAAAATTCGGGGTTATAAAAATTGACTGTTGCTTGTTTGGGTGATCAGTTTGTCAAGCTGTCGAGTTATAAAGTCGTTCAACAAATAGCTGATTGTCGGTTGGCGCCGCTACACCCTTGATGATAACTTTTACTTTCGGTTGCTCAACATCCGAATTTAAGGGTTCAAGAGCGTCTACACCAGGATATCGCACATTAAAAGTCGGGTGTTGGCTAGGAATTACTAAAGTGAATGCAGATGCGAGGTACAACTTCAACACGGCTCAGGCTCAGCCGCTGGGCACGATTGTAACGCCCGGCAGCTGGGTTCTCTTTGGCTCAGAAGAACAGAGAAGGGTTTCTCTTATATATGCTAAAAGAAGGGGCACGAGAAATTTGGGGCAGAAAGCAATGATTCACTCATTTACATCAGTGAATTTCGGGCAGTGAATTGTACAGAGAAGATTGAAAATCATCTCTCAATCCTTCACAACATTTGAGATTTTGAGATTGTTATTGAAGGAAACTATAGACGAAACTGACATAAAAAGGCGTACTTAAGATGAGGTGTCCTAAGGAAACAAGAAAGAATAATAAGAATAGAATAGGAGTACATGTTTGAAAGGCAATTTCTTCCTTAAGTCCGCAAGTGGACTTTTTTCTCACTTGGGAATTCGATCTTCAATATTTCTTGAGCAGTAACATTTGAGAAAACGCTATGCATGGAGCTATGTTCGAGCAGGTGCAACGCCAATTTTCTAGATGCTAGCGCAATTTTACCCTTGCCATGGAGGTGTACATGAAAGGTTGGATGTTTTTTGCTGCTTCGACAGTACAAGAACTCACGTCTAGAAATCGAATCGGGGAGCTTTGCGCATGTTCCATGACGGCAGTGCTAGAAGGCTTTTGTATCAAATTTTGCTGGGAAAAGGATTTCCAGAGGCTGGGCCTCAATTTTGCATATCCGATCAAACTTTCATAGATCTTTGGGTAGTACCTAGACTGGGCTCAGAATCTCACATCAATTTTCATCATAGCCCCGGACAGTGAACACTGGACTTTCCAGGAACTGAAGCCGAGACCACCGTCAAAAGATGCCTCTTGTCAAACTTTGAAGCAGATTTCTTCAGGTTTCGTTATGCTTTGTTGTAACTGATTGGTTTTGATCAGAATTATTTTTTCAGGCATTGAATTCTATTTATTTTCAGTCCACAGCCATAATGTTTTATTGAAAGCAGGTTGTTTGTCATTTGGCATTGCGAGTTAGGGGGCAGATGTTAAAGGTCACGTGCAAATCGCGTCTCTGAGTCTTGGAAATCGCGTCAACTGCGACATCAAAATTGTCAACCCTCGCGCAATCCACCATGGCTTCCAGTTCTACGAAACGCAGCTTTGACACATACGCAGAGGATGATGGCAACGAGCCGTCCAGCTCCAGCACCCTTCCTTTGCCAAAAAAGACCCGCTCAGATGCCGATCCAGCGCTCTGGGATATGATCTCCAGTCTGCCGCCCCTTACGACATCGACAATCCTCTGGCAGATTTGCGCACAAGACCCAAAGCTCGCCGAACTGGTGAAGACCGCACACGATTCGCATCTCGCCGAAGAAGCTTCCAAACCCCCCGAGAACTTCGACAACTACTCGAAAGACTGCTGGCATACCTTGAACATGAAATACAAACGAATGTCTAGCAGTAAGCAATACAATATGATGGGCGACATCGTCGCTGTACTTGATCGGAGCAGAGAGGCTATCATGGATAAAGCTGGCCCGGATACTAGATGGGAGACGCGTAGAAACGCGCTGGACATATTGCGCAAGATTTCCAAAAGCATTATGCTTTGCGAAGAGCAACAAATCAGGCATGAGCTCATGAAGGATGGCTACGCGCTGCAACAGTTTGCGGATAGCATGCTCGAGTTAACAAATGGAATGACTGAGGAGGAGAAGGACAGATACAAAGACGAGGGGCTATACGAGAAATTAGTGGACTTACAAAATGAGTGCGACTGGGAGACAGATATGGAAGGTCTGAGGGACGTCTACGAAGCATTCGATGGACCGGCTGATGATGAGGATGAAGGCGGCGAAGGCGATGATGATGATGAGCCCAGCGGTTTAAACGAGTCACCAGAGTCGAGTGCTCCCAAAGATGTATCCGGAAGCACTCCTCCACGGAAGAGGGTGTTTAGTGTTGTTGAATTGTCCTAGTTTCTACGGTGATACGGCAAGTTTTGGATATGTTTCTATGTACAAAGTTGCCTGCAGGATAGTTTCGTGCTTGTGGCATGTGCATTGTTTGAAATGGAGAGGGCAAAAGGCGATGCAATATTTACCATGCTGTTGCACCAGATACGATTACTTATGTTTTGATACCCAAATGTAATGGAGGACATCTTTTTACCTACTTTTCCTGCTTTTCTCGCGTTGTTTTGGAAGCCATTCTGTTGTCGCTCAAGCATAATACAAAAGATACAAGTCATGGATAGTCGGCTGACTGTTCGTTTCTTTCAATCACTCAACAGCTATGAATAAAACGCAGTTTAGGTGTTGAAATCTTTACAATAAGAAGGATTTTATGTTATTCTCGCTCTCAGTACGACTTGGGTGTTGTCCTTGACGACACGGCATCCAAATGCAGCCATCCGGCCAACAACTCTCATAATCAACTTTGATTATGCCACTGCGCTTGATTTCCTTATCAAATTTCAAGCTCTCTGTCTCGACGAGAGCGGAGTGGGTATATGGTAACATACTTTCTTGCAACGGTGCTTTCTGGAGGCGACTAGGACAGGGAAATCACAGTAGAAGATAGCAAAGCTAAAGGATATCTCAGCTGACCAAGTTCATGAACTCCCCACAATTACCAAGATAGAATGCTTTGCAATTGTCGTCGTGGACTTCTTGGGTGGGATGAGGAGGTTGACGACTGACTGCTGAAGTAGTTGAACAACTTGGACCTTTTTGCCTGTTTGCCTTTCAATAAAACATGCTGAATAATTGCTTGAGTATGGTTCAGCCATTTGAACTCCAGGCAAAACTTATAGCCAGCGCAAGCGACACATGCCGTGCTAGTCTAGACCATTAGTGAGCAATTCCAGCCTTACTGAACCATAGGGGAGACCATGGCCGTTCCGTTTCTGAGCTCCCCCGTACCAGGCTGTCAGGAACTTCTAAGTTCAACTGACTTGAAATAGGGGGCTGAATTCCTGGGGCACGTTTTAAACTTCACATGATTCTTGGCAGGTACCATCAAGTGGGTATTTTCCTGGGCTGACTCATCCTCCACCTATCGTTTGTCGTTATTAACGGCTTTTATCGGTATCTGATCCTTAGTGCATTTCAACACGGCGACTTCAAGCCTTGCTCGCCTCGTCCGCCAATTTCAATATCAATCGACCATCGTGGGGAGCCTAGGAGCCTCCGCAATGCTGGTGCCTAACCTGAGAAACCCTTGATGTGTTCGTGCTGCGGCGTTTAAAAACCCCCCGACTCCGTTGATCCGTTGTGTCGACATCCGTGACGCGAAGCTGTCCAATTTCTCGGGCTCGTTAAGCCTCGAGTCGCATTTTTACGGTTCCGTCATTTGGCATCAACACCAACACGACGACCGCCATGGATAAACCACTGCCAGCTCTGCCAGAGGGCCAGCCAAGTTTGACCAATCCTCCTACCCTCGAGAAACGGGCGCGACTGTCTTGCGTTCAGTGCCGGAAGCGAAAGGTGGCATTTCTCCCCGGAAAGGCATACAGCGGCTGACCCGGCGTTCCGGATACATAGGTGAAATGTGATCGAAAAGAGCCGTTCTGTACGGCTTGTGAGAAACATCAGGAGGCATGTCTCTATCCTCACGAAAGAAAAAAGGTTGTTCGCCGATCGTAAGTCGACTAAAATCCAAAAAGTGCAATAGAGTTGATCACGTGTCTCCCAGGGCGTATAAGGACATGGCGCAAAGACTTGCAAAAATGGAGCGTCTAATATCTGACTTTGCTCTTAACCCTAATGCAGATGATGAAAGCGCATCTCCTGCAGTCTCGGAAGCCAGTCCTCCTGAAATTCTAGTCAAGGAAAAGTCGGTCAAGAGAAGTCCTGCGGTAGTTCTACCATCTCCCGTAGAAGAATCAGACTTTGCCTGGGCTATTCCCGACACTGATATGAATGGCCGCATGCAACATTATGGAGATGATCGATTTGATCCACCAACACTGGGCCAGCACCCAGACACAGGAATCTGCTATAATGGTATGCTTTGGATCCTTCTTCAAATGCTCTATAAAATACTGAACTGCAAGGTCCCTGTTCTATATTCTCCCCAAAAGGTGTTGAATGGGTCAATGTCCTGGTTGGAGATGAAAGTTTCGGTCAGATGTTAGCGACTTTATCAACCTCGAAGTTACGACACCTGGATTTCGATATGTCTGTTCGACACCCTTTACCACCTCGGGAAATCCTATACGCGTGTATGAAATGTAAGTGCAAGCCCCTCTTGTTTAGATTTTCAGTTGTCTAACACTGCATATTGTAAAGGTTACTTCGAAAAGCTTAACCAAGACATACGCCTGTTCCGACAAGATAAAGTTATGGATGCCATCGAAGCGTACCTTGCCGGAACTCCCCATCTAGGGTATGGTTGGTACGCTGCGATCAACATCATTTTAGCACACGCTATTCGAAATGAACCCGAGTTTAAAAATCTCAAAAATGACTGTGACAAGTATCTTTATAACACCATAAGCGTGATTCCAAACATCATATTGCAACCTCCCGAAGAACTATGCATTGGGGCTCTATTATCATCAGTAAGATAATCGTCCTTTTCGCAAGTGATTCGTTAACAAGATCATTTAGGTTTTATATTTTATGTTTTCATTTGAAAACCAAGCGGCTATTTCAATTCTAGCAATGGCAGTACAGCAAATGATGATATCTGGCTATGGCACCAAAATACATGGTCTGACTGATGTGGAAATACTACACCGTCGAAGGCTTTTCTGGCATGGCTATATCCTGGATAATGACCTTGCACTTCGACTTGGCAAACCGGCAATTTTTAACGAGAATCAAAACATTGATTTGCCTGACGAACATCCTCCTGATGGGCATGGTATATTTAACTTGGGCAATGGATCCTTTAATTTTCTTCGAGAGCACGTCAAATTAGCCAAGATCCAAACCCAGATATATTCGAAGCTCCATTCTGACAAAGTTGCAAATCAATCTTCAGAGCAATTGTTCACCAGCATCTCTGATCTTGATGAACAGCTACACACGTGGAAGGAGAATATCCCAGAAATGCTCAGGCCACAGACACCTTTAGACCAATTTGGCTTTGACAGATTGATTTTCGTTACAGTTCTTCATTATACCTACTTTCAATTGACAATTGCTATTCATTCGGTGGTATTTGCAGGGTTTGCTGCTCATAATTCTAATGACCGGGACACGAGAATATTTCCAAGTGTGGCATTGTGTGTGGCGGCAGCTCGGGCATCAATTTCGCTTCTAAACTATCACGATGATAGTCATCCCTTTACACTGTATGCTTCTTGTCCCCAAACTTACCCGGAGATTCTAAGTTAACCTCAAAACTTCCAGATACCTGGTCAATCATGTTGCTTGGAGTGTGGATATTCTGTTCATGAATATTCTTCAAAACAAGGGCAGCCCCCGAGTACTGAAGGATTTGAAAATGCTCGAGAAAATCGTTAGCTTCTATGAAGCTTACGATCCAGATCGCGAGACATCAGCAGCTTACCAAATCACCAAAGTTTTATATATCATCGCATCGAAAGCTGTCAGCAAGGCCCAAGGCAAATCAATAGAATTTACGGAGCTGCTACAGGCCCCAGTCACCGGGTCAAGTAGTCTAGTTTCTGACGAGTACACCTCGAACCCAGGAACTGCGATCATTGACCAAGGCTACTTTCCACCTATGAACTCGTTCAATAACGGAATGAACAATGGAATGAACAATGTACCGTTCCTGGAATCTGAATGGATGATGCCCCTCGGTTTTCAACCCGAGTATTGGTATGTTGCCCTTGCTTTTATGTCAATTTGGGGACCGAGTTCAAACCATGTGTTGGATACTGTCTTTGCAAGGCTCACCAAGATCGCCCTAAATGATTTCGAGATGAGATCTCGGCTCTTTTGCTCCTTCACTATCTTTAAGTTTCATGCTAATTTGTCTTCAGGCAGGATCCATGGGCCAACGTCTTTCAGGATCCCGACATTTCTGACTTGAAGTTGAACTAGGTCCAGACCTCTGTTGTGCACCGGTGAACGGTTAGACATAGCAGGATTGAAGATCTCGACCCGACAGATCACCTGGATGGTGGTTTTTATAATCACGTGACAGTTAACTCGCCGCCAAATCGGGTGATCCAGCCAACCAGGTTGCATGAACTTGCAAAATTGCAAGAACATGTGTTGGACGGTTCTTTGATCCCAGATTACCGAGTGGAGCGATAATTCCCTCTGTTTCGATTCTCGAAGATTGCCATGCGCAAATGCCGCTTATTTCACCAGGTTTGGCGGGTTAGCTGACATCGGACCCACCCGGATCTCAAAATGGCCTCATTTTTCCCTACTGTCGTACGACTAACAGCTTGGAACGGAAAATATCACCTGCCTTCCAAAATACATTTCCACAAACAAATACTGTCCGGATACCGTTCCTCTTGCGAAAATGCACCACCCCGTCTACATCTATAATAATTCGCGTCTTTTTTTCATTCACAACCCAAAACCTACGCGATAATCCTTTTAATCCAGTCAAATCCGAGAGAAAATCAGCGAAAATGAGTGTTGTTGCACAGCGAAACATCGCTCTCGCTGCTCTGGCCGGCGTCGGTGCCCTCTTTGCTGCCAACGCCCTCATGAAGCCGTCGAAAACACAATCAATTGCCAATGGCATGCGAAGACAGCTGGATGAGTACAATTCGAATGTGCGTCCGGAACAGAATTCAGGGTAAGGCTACTACCATATGTGCGCAACGCAGGGAACATTAATGGCTAACAATCGAGAAGTGATACACTTATGGATCGCACACAAGTTATGGAGGACGTCAAGAAGCAGAAACCTTGGAACGTCACCTACGCTGAGCGAGAAGCGAATAGCAAATAAATTCCACTCTTGGATCCGGGGACAGGGAGTTGTAGGACATGACTGAGCATTTCTGGTATTGGAGTTTGGGAAAAGACTTCATACGTGGAGGGAATTGGGATGGTTACCCTTAAGATGGCTTTTGGGCACTGAAAATAGATTATTTGTGTTGAGATAGAAGGTCGACAATTTGCATGCGGGCTGTGTTCTTGGTTACAGGTTTAGAGGCCTTGAAATAGTCGTTGCCAGCTTGGGGGAAGGAATATATTGTGTTCTTTCGGATTACACTCGATCTTTTGGGTCTGCTATTCGATCAGTCTTTTCTCCTCGGTGACTAATAGGAAGCCGTGAACTCTCAGCTCAATCCACCATCCCAAGTAGGACCTCAGAGAAACTTTTATCTCAAGTCGCAAGTGCTTTGCTTTAGGAAACAACCGGTTCCAGAAAAACTTTGATTTTATTGTGACGGAAACAAATATGGAAGAAAACTCATCGTCCATGCTTTTCAAAACATATTCTTATATTAACTCTTTACCGAAAATAGAGGCCCTGCTTTCTCTGAGAACAACGCTTACATTTCTCATGTTCGCAGTTCTCACGCTTCTCCACAACTTCGTCGTCTCTCTGCCACGGATTATCGTGTCCGCACTGGCACTTTTGATCCCAAGTCATATATATCAGCTGCTTGTTCGAAGTCCAACATAGTTTCAGAGAGCCTAGGAGACTTACACAATACCAGTACCCACCATGTCTCCGGTGCCTCCTTTTGTTGATTCTCTTTCGGTCTAGGACGTTCAAGATCTTTTGAATCTCAGTTGTGTATTGTTTCCACCGCTCCTTACCCCTGCTATTATTAGACGAAGACAAAGAAACGGCGCCTGAGCCCGCACCCCTCTTACTCTCCAGCAACTTCGCGACCGTTAAACTCCTAACAAACACTCCGAAATCCCTTCTGTTGAAAAGGAACGCATCATCAGTAGCATCTTGGGAGGAAATCTTTCCCCCAAAAGAAGCGTTGTTGAAGATTCTGTTGGTGATAATGCTTGTTGTTAGCTGGTTATATTCCGACGTGGTATCTAGGCTGGTTTGTATAAGATGTTGGATTTTATTATAGAGGGTATCATCGATGAGGATTTTCTCTTCGGAGGGAAAATCAGGGAAAGAGTAGATATGGGGAAAAGAAGCGTCAATATCAACGAAATGAGGGTTTGGTTTTAGTTCAACTCAGTCTGAGAAGTATCACGAACCAGCCGGTGGAGATTCTCTCAGAGACGCTCAGGATGATATGTGTTGTTTAAGAAGAAGGTTCTTTTGACTGGAAACGACGGCATGTTTCAATAGACGGTTGGGATGAGTGGAATGCAAGTGATTTCATTCATCGCTGTCACGCTAGACTTTTCGATGAAAACTCGGTCGTCATGTGTTGTAATTGTGGAGATGTTCTATATCCAAGCGGATTTGACACATCTCTCTGCCAGGGGACTCAGCGATCATAGTGCGATGAAGTTTGTGCAAGTGGCAATACAATCATCACACTATTTTCTGACTGTGTACTCTCCGGATTCTGGATTTGAGAGAAGAGGTTTTAGTGTTTGTGTTTTCAGAGACCAATCCCCGTCGCTCCGCAGTTAAACATATAAGAATGCAGCAGGGAAGCTCGCAAGTCGAGATAACTTTGCGGTGATAATTTTAAGCTCGATTAAGTACTCTATCCCAAGCAATAAAATATGACTTTGGATGCTTATCAGAATAATAATAAATCTCGAACTCGAGAAAATAAAATTTCTTGCGTCATATAAAAGCTAGGGCCACAGCTCGTCTCACACTTAAGCGAGCCCCTTAAAAAGAGATTCCCCACTAAAAAAATCACCATTGACTCAATTTAAGAGCTTTTTAGCTGGAAATTTAATTGATAGTAGCTAGCCCTCGTACTTTAATAACATCCCAGATCTTACAAGTTAATTATTTCATAAAATGACAGTAATCACGTAGATCTACCCAGTCCTAAAGCCCCTAGATTACCTCTATCAATGCGTCCTTAGTTTTTAGCTTATAAGCTATTTTATTTAGCTCTCCTTTCACCTACCTCTAGACCTTCTCAATCGGTTTTAAATCAGGTAAAGGAGGCCAACTAAGTCCACGAACCCTGTGCTATAGGCGGGGCAAGCGGGCGAAGCCTAGGTGCACCTTAGAGCTATCTTCTATAAAGATATACTCTAGACCTAAGGTCTTGAAGAGAGGAAAAACAACAGGCTATAATACCTTCTAAAGGTAGGCCTTAGAGCATATACCCTTACGCCTAGGCAACTTCTCTATAAAAACTAATAGTGATTTATAATCCTAGCTAACGAGCCTGCTGACAAAAGTCTGGGTTTTCTGGGGAGTGTTAAGCGATTTTCAGGCTTCACGACCCCGCCCTTAGGCTTCTAAAAATCAAACTGATCGCGATCACTTGATTATTATAAAATAACCAGTACTATTTATTATATAAACTCCAGGAATTATGATTTAAAATAGTCAAGGATACTTTCTATTTACTAACTTTTAAAATTTTATGAATTTTTGATTTTGATTTTCTAGTAGAATACCCTAAAAACCCAGACTTTTGTCAGCAGGCTCGTAAGCAAAATCGCCGCCAGGTAGAAAACATTAAATTATACTAAATTTTGTATATAAATTAATGCTTAGTGCTGCAAATCAATTAATTATTTACATAACTTCACCAATTTAAGAGCTGGTCACATACAAAGTTCATACATTTGTTTATTGGAGCCTGAGCTACATTCTCTTATAAAAGGGTCCCACAACTTTCCCCGTTTCGGTGTTAATATTGAGCACTGCCCGGCACTGCTGCCCAATTCCGAGCGCGATACTCCGTACTTTGAAGTCAATGAGTGTGTTCATCGGATCCTCCTATTGTGTCATTGTGACCAGAGTTGCATCGGGCGATTATATCGCAGCCTACCATGAAAATGGGATAATAGGCCTGGAACGAGTCCCATCTTAAGTCTTACTACCAAATAAAAATTAAATTCCACCAAGTCTCGGAAGTAGACAGCCGTTGGATATATTCCTAAGACCGCGAGTAATTATTGCCCAAATTGGTCAAGCTTGTAATGTTAATCTTGAAGCAAATCGGTTGTAGGATTTAGGAAAAGTCCGAAACACTGATACAATAAGCCCCTTTTGATAAGCGCGGTTAGATAAGCGCCTTTAGATGCAAGGCCTACGATCACACGACTCTTGATACGACAACACTAACCTACACGCGGAAATTAGCAGGAGGCATTCCTAGAAATATCACAGACAGATACAAGATTATCGCAATATCCTGACCCTTCAATTGTGTTGTGTTCGTATTAGGATGCGTGGTCTCGCATATAAATTACTACATCACATGCTTCAAACTGCTTCCTTTGAAATCAATTTATCTACATTTCACTACAGAAGTTAGGCCAATGCATCATCTATCAGGCAAGGTGCACATATCCCGTCCCCTAAATGGAGATTGGCCACTTCTGCTGACACACAGACCGACGGAACAGACTATCTTCGTTGCTGGAGGCTCTAGTGGTTTAGGCAAAGAGTTAGCTAAGGCATTGGCAGCTCAAGGTATGTTTTGAAAGGGTATAATCTTAATAGAGAGGTTGCTACTCATCCAAGATTTGCCCTGACCAATCCATAGGCGCCCATATCACCATTTTTGCGCGAAGGCAGCAGCAGCTCCATGAAGCCAGAGACGAAATTCTCGCAGTAAGGGCTCACACAAGCCAAGAAATAAATGCGGTGATACTTGATCTGGCCGATGCTTCGCAGGTTTGCTTCTCATCCAGCCTCGACCTCTCGCATTGCTAACATTGAAGAGCAGGTCGAAGCAGTATTTAGAACTCAGCCCCGGAATGCTGATGGCTTATACTGTGTGGCCGGCGGGACAACTGTCGAGACTGGATTCCTCGCAGATATTAACTCAAATCACTTAGAACAATGTATGCGAAACAACTACCTGACCAGCGCATACGCAGCACAAGCTATGCTCAAAATTTGGACAGAGGATGACAAGCAGTCTTCAAAGAGAACCCATCAAGTACCAGCTCCCAAGGACCGACAGATCATCTTTGTCAGTAGTGCTGCTGCATTCGTGGGGTTTCCTGGTTATATCGCCTATACACGTATGTCCTGGATGACCATCGAAATATGATACAAACATGCTAACTCTTTCCTTCTCAAAGCTGCGAAATGCGCCGTGCGCGCCTTGGCTGACACACTGAGAGCAGAGGCCTTGATATACTCGTGTTCAGCCTCGACGTATAAAATCCACTGCGCGTTTCCATCGAACTTCATCTCCCCCGCCTTCATCGACGAGCAGAACAGCAAGCCGGAACTGACGAAACGGATGGAAGGAACGACTGCATCGACGGCTGAGCTCGCGCACAAATTGCATTCTTCAGAGCAGGTTGCTCGCTACATTATCAGTGCTGTGCGACAAGGCGATTTTGCGATTTGTAGTGAGCTGGAAGCGGCTGTGCTTTTCGCTAACATGATCGGGCCGTCGCCGACTAGAGGTTTGGGGATTGTGGACTCTCTTTTGGCACTGCTGATGAGGTTTATCATTTGGCCGATTTTAAGACGCCACTTCGACGCAATGTGTGCAAAGGAGGGCTTATCCCCTAAAATAGGGACACAAAGTGTGTGACTTCTTTTGCGGCTTAAAGCAGTGTAAGACAAACATCTTGAGGAAGGTGCGCGCTAATACAAGATTGCCGTTGTTTGAATCGTCGGTGTCGGCAGGACCAAGACTCGAATATTAGTTCACAATTCAAGGAATTTTCCAGGCCTCACACAAAGAATCCATTTATGCTTTTTATTGTGACTTGTTAGAAAGCATCGTACAAATATGTTTGCTTCTCTCCAACGACCTGCTTTGAAGAGGTCTGTGTGCCATGTGCTCTATGATAAAGAACAAATAAATTAGGTGAAAATAATGAAATGTGTTGCGATATACAGTTATGATGGACTGAATGTGGGGACTTCAGTGAAAAAATAAAGGATTAATTGATTAAGGGTAAGAATATTTTAGAAGGAGAGTTGTTTTATAGGATAGAAGTGGAAGGAGCCACTAGTCCCTAATAGGGGGGGGGGGACGTACCTTTACGGAGGGGAGTTCCACCGGAGGTGCAGGATATAAGTGAGTCCACAGCCTTACAAATTATGATTTATATTTGTAGTAGTAAAATTGCCAATAAAGAGTTTGTTAGCTACATGATTTGAAAGAGAGCTTTATAATATTTATAATAGTTAGCCACTGTAATTATAGTGCGTTTATTATGTAGCATCCCTAAAGTTTAGCAGTATAGCCTCTAGAAGAATTTTCTTTTTGACATTCTACACTGACAAATAGGGGCTCATTGGGAGCCTCACTTAAAAGGACTAGCTAGAAAATTGAATTTGATGAAAAGCCTGTGATCTCGTATAGCAAGCGAAATACATTTCCATGTGTTCTAATGTAAGACTAGCTAATCGTGCTTTCCTTTTTTGAGTCTTTGATCAAAAGCCGCTGACCATCACCGTGATGGCTGCCCATAGTATTACCCATAGAAACGGAAATCCCCATCCAACAGCGAACCCAACCTCAACATCTGTTGTGAATATCACGACGGTACATGCGCCACAGACGAGAAGACCAGAAAGTGACCAGAAGATACTCAGCTGGGAAAGCCGCCGCCTCAATATCGGACTTGCTTCCCAATTCTCATTAAATTTTGTTCTGAAAGTGTAACCCCCGCCTAAATCCACCGCAATAACATCTTCGAGAAGAGTGTAGATGCCAGGTCGTACAAATTCTGCTCGAGCGGTTGAGCTGATTCGGAAAGGAGCACGAATGTGCATGAAAGAGGCAATGTCGAGAACAAAGATGAAGAGGCAGATCGGGAAGAACATAGATGGATTGACCATAGCTAGAAGCTTGATATAAGGGTCTGTCGGGATTGTAGCGATGATGAGCTCTGCCAGAGTGATCGCCAAGGTCACTGTGAATAGCCAATGTGAAGCATCACAACACCAGGGACTAGGATCAGAAGTAGTGATCAATGGCAAAGGGATAGAACTCTCTCCCGTGGAAGTGCTAGAGAGCGTACGGTCGTTGCAGTCATTCTGTAGCCCTGAGATGGAACACCGGCTCGAGATAAGAGGCTTGTTTGTGGACCATCTGGAGGTGATATTCCGTACGCGAAGGGCATATTCGACATAGAGGCCCAGTCCCCAGACGCAGGTGATGATTATACAGACTAATATACTCGTCAGTTACCAAAATATGGACTCGAGAGAAGAAATATTCCGGACTTAGCGATGGTTTTGCTCGAGTTCCGTATCGAAGTCCATAATATAAAGCCAATGGCAAGGCACAGTTGTCAAGGAATAGAACCACGAACCACAAGAGTAGCCATGGTTTCTTTTGGCGCAAATTAAAGCTGGGTAAACGGTCAATTTGACTTTCAGCACGTTGAAATTGAAGCATTTTCGAGAATGGCACTAACTCGGACGCTTTCTTATAATCGTTAGGATATCGCGAGAAGTCTCCAGATCATATATCATACGATTGCTGAGCGGATGTAAATTTTGAGACTTGTGACCCCTGTTGTGACCCCTCGACCCTTTATCTAAACGCGCTTATCTTAGCGATTCCCCTTTTGGGTTTGGACCGAGGCACTTGTGTGTGTGAGGTGTCGCTTTAAACCCGGATTTTACGCCGTTTCTACCAATCATTTAGTATCCTAACAGCTTTTCATTGATACCTGAAACTATAATATAACTTTAGACAAGGTATAGAAAAAGGATTTATCTATAAATCCAGGAGCAGCACTAGGCTTGTTGTGGACTAGGATTAATCTTACTAAGCCAGCAGGTCTGAACCCACGGGATACTCTCAGGTTGCCCCTCACAAATTATAATTACTCACTCACAACTTTGTATTACCTCCCGCCCTTCAAAAATTAAGCCTTCGTTCAAAAATATTCGACTAACTAGGGGGGATATCCTCTCCTGTTACAAGGCTCTTCTAATGCCTAACCAAACAGCCCGTCCATCACTCGTTCATCAGCGCCTCAAGCCCCGGCACCCCAGGGTGAAGACTGGATGTCTTCCTTGCCGCCTTCGGCGGAAGAAGTGCGATGAAATGAAACCTATCTGCTCTGGCTGCAAACGCAATCATCTATTTGCTCTTCGAACTCGGACTCTCGCTCTTCGGACCCCGGTTCTCGATCTCCCCACACGACATCGTACCAAAGGACGTCGACCCCACTCCGTCAGCTTCGCTCCCCCGATATGTTTGGATGCTCAACCTTGAGACATCCCGCCTCGCAAATTCTGTTCGATTATTATATGCATGAAACATCTCATCTCCTTTCAATTGAGCATGGTCCGCAGAATCCTTTTATCACCTGCGTAATTCCTTTAGCGCGTTCTCACTCTATGATTATGGATTCGGTTCTTGCCCTTGGTGGAGCTCATCTTTGCTACACTATGGAGGGCGCGGACATGAAGTCCGCCTCATCAACACACTATACTTTAGCGGTACGTCAGCTCAAACATGAGCTGACACGAGTGAATTCCGGTGAAGAATCAGACCCAGTTCGACTACTTCTGACGATCCTGCTATTGAGCACCACTGAGGTTAGTTTCCTTCTTAAGTGTACGAGCTTCCAAAATTTACCTGACAAATCCGCAGTCTATCTCTGCCAACTCTCAAGGAGTGATATTTCATCATCTTCGTGCAAGCAGCCACTTTATACCATCACTTCTCGCTCTTGACCCAAATCACGGTGACCAAGAAATCCGCGCATTTTTGATTGAAACCTACGCATACATGGTGTCTGTAGCCAATATCACTGTCAACACCCAGCCGACTTATCCTGCCTTAATTCTCGACCCTTGCATCACTGGTCTTGAGAGGTTTCAGGACTGTAAGGCATCCGGGATGATGTTTGGATACGCTCGAAATCTTCTCACATTACTTCCGTCAATCTGTATGCTAGGGTACAATCGTACCCTCGAAGAAAATGCCGGAAAGTATTCGTTTGAGAATATTGCTTGGTATAAGGCACTTCAGTTTAAAATCGAGAGTTGGCAAGAACCTTCAACTAGTGAGGACAGCGGGAATGACATAAAGGACTTGGTGGTGGCTTCAAAAGTCTACAAAGAGGCTATCCTCATCTTTCTCCATACTGCTTTCTATGGGTCAAAAGTCGGGGACCCTGAACTTCTGTCCCTTATTGATACATCACTTTCTAAAACATCTTCATTTTTTGGGTTCGGTACTGATTCACCAGTGCTGTCCGTCATGCTCTGGCCTTGTATGATTATTGGCTCTTGCTTGCGAGAATCAGTTGCGAGACAATATCTCCGTGGCAAAATGCTTGAAACACGTTTCAATATGACGCTTGTTCTAAGATCGGTTCAATTATTGGATTGGCTGTGGGAAGATAACGCCTTGGACGCGTACGGTCCGTATGGGCTGGGGATTGTCATGAGGAAACATGGGATAATGCATTCTATGAGCTGAGCAGCTTCTTTCTGCCGGTTTGCTTCTTAGATAGAACATCAAGGAGATTCAGACCTGATGTTTAAAGAATCCTACCAGTTGTTGCTGTCAATAAGATCATCCGTCTCCAGCATATAAGAATTTGCAACTTGATTTCAATGATTTATGGATCTTACTCTGGATTATACATCACCCCCATCCACTCAGCTACTATTTTACGCTCAGTAATTCAAGTTCCAGAGGACTAAGAATTCGTGAGTACCCCCCTCTTCCCCCCACCCCATTGAAATGTAATATATGTAACTCGTGATCCACGGGATATTACCTCGGATGACCGGTTGGGGTACGTCAGCAGCACGGCACCAGAATGACATGCAATTCCAACAGCCGATCACAGTTATCTAAGCGCGCTTATCTACCCGCCAGTAACATACTTCATTGACTAGGTTGCCCTGGATTTCTTGAAGGCCCTCTTCATATATGAGGCCCCCAGAAGGTTAGATGTATCATGAAGCTACAACGGTCCTGCGTTGCATTTTGGCTTTCTGCAAATTCGTTGTTCTGACATAACATACCAGACACTATTCACCACGTTATTCTATCTTTGAATCCATTAGTCTATTGCCTAAGATAGAGCTGTCGACAGACCTACAAGGCAGCCATGGCAGAATACGACTGCATCATCATTGGCGGAGGCTATGCGGGCCTCTCAGCTGCAAAAGCGCTGAAAGAAGCCAATAAAAGAGTCCTTCTCCTCGAAGCCCGCGACCGCATCGGCGGACGAGTTATCACTCAAAGACATGACGATGGCACCTACGTGGATCTCGGCGGTAGCTACCTGGGACGAGAACAGCCTCGAATGTATGCCTTTGCCAAGGAGTTCGGTGTTGAGACCTTCGATGCATACACTCCGGGCAAGAACATCCTCCTATATCAAGGCAAACATCTCCCATACCCAGGAGCCATTATCCCCTTAGTACTTTGGGAGCAACTCGATCTGAATTTCCTTATTCAACGATTCGAGAGGTTGGCCAGGACGGTAAATGTCGACCGGCCGTGGGAAACGCCTGATGCAGTACGGCTTGATAATACGACCCTCGCCGAATGGATTCGTCGGAATTCTTGGACCAAGGCTGCGCGAGAGACATTGACTATGGTTTCTGAAACGATTTGGGGTGCTCGAACCACGGAAATTTCTGCTCTACATGCATTCTTCTACGCAAAGGCTGGAGTCGACCTTACTACGCTTGCTACCAGCGCTAAGGGTGCGCAGGATCAATTGATCAAAGGAGGCTCACAAACCATCGTCGATAAAATCCATGCTCGTCTGGGAGATTCTGTTCGCATTGGAGAACCAGTCGTGGCAATTGATCAAAGCAGCAGCGACGCTGATGGTGTGGTGACGGTGACGACTTCAAAGAGCTCATACAAAGCCCGACGTGTCATCATTGCAATTCCTCCTCCGCAGGTACTGAGAATCACATTCAATCCTCCACTTCCGCATCAACGCCGAAGTCTGCTCGAACACATGCCGATGGGCTCCTACTGGAAATATATAGCTTTATATAAAAAAGCTTTCTGGCGAGAAAAGGGATTCTCCGGCGAAGCAAGCTCCCCCGACGGCCTGCTCAGCGTCTTGTTCGATGCTTCCCCTCAGGAAGGATACGCCGTGCTTATGGGATTCGTCGTGGGCGAGAATGCACGAACTCTCTCAACACATACTACGGAGGAGCGAAAGCAAAGGATACTGAATGCTCTAGCTTTATTCCATGGAAAGGAAGCGAGACACCCTTTTCGTTTAGTAGAACATACGATGATGGATGAGGAGTATATCGGGGGATGTCCGGTGGGAAACCCGGCGCCTGGAATGTGGACCACTCTCGGGCCATGGCTCCGAAAGCCGTTTCATAGAGTTCATTGGGCGGGAACGGAGACTTCGTCGGTATGGAATGGATATATGGAGGGTGCGGTCGCCTCTGGACAACGTGCGGCGGAGGAGATTCTGAAGCTGGAAATTGATACCTGGACTATACCCACTAATAATGGGTCCTGATTCATAAACATTCCCAAGAAAACTTCACATTTTTTAGTTCAAACCAATCAGATTCTACCTCTTCACAGAAAGAACATTGAAACAATCAAATCTTCCTTCGAGTTTCTTGTGAGCGCGCTAAATGAACTAAATTCTCAGATTGATTTTTTTACAGAAATGAGAAGGAATGATCGTGTTGGAGTTCCACAGTGAGGAAGTTGGTGTTTCTGAAATATTGTTCGGACGCCGAAGGAGCGATCGCGTTACCGTTCCACGAGAAGGAATGGAGGGCGGGGAAAATAATTTGCCTTGTTAATCGTGACTTCGAATTTACGAGAGGAGCATGAAAATGTGTCTAGAAAGTTCTGTGTAGCATTGACGCGTAGACATGTATGTAGCGATTTCACGAAAAGGATTTTAGATAATGTTTCTCATGACTTCAACTTTTAGAACAAATGATTAAAATATTGAAATGCTGAAATGTCGAAAACAGTGGCACTTGCTCAATCATCACACTTCTAAAGCTTGAATTTTGAATAAGGAAAAAAAAAATAAAAAAAATTCAATGCATAAATTCGACGTAGAAAAGTAAAAATGATCGGAAATGAATCAGTTGTCGACTCCAAAAGAAAGTGTTGGTGTTTTGCCTCATGACACATAAATTGCTCTCCTCGTACCACGCTGTCGTAAATCTCATGCCTTCCTAATCAGTGCAAGATTCATCAACAGCGGTACGTCCGGCGACCGAAATACCGCCTTGATCGTATCGTACGTACAAATTACAACATTCTTCAAACTACCCCTGAAGATCGATCATCTCTGCGCAGACCTTCTATTTCCATTCCACTTAGAAACGAAACAATAACGCCGAAACCAAAAGAAAGCAATTTATCCGCAGTCCTGGGAGCACTTGCTTCTAAATACAGGAATCCTATTTATTTTGAATGCCGGGCGAGGGGTCGATAAAGGGGCTTACATACCTATCGATAGCACGGGCCAAGGCAGAATGCAAAATAGATGCATCGTCATGTGTCATGCGCGCGGAGCGCACGACGACGACGCTGCATCATTTTCCAAAAATGAGCCAACGCCGCACGCTCCGTACCTGAGGTAAGGTAAGGTACGACGCGCGCGCGCGAAGCCGAACCCTAAGACATACTGCACGCATAGTGATGCGCAGACGCAAGAATTCAACGGGTCCATCATCGTGCCAGTGAAAAGGGGAGTCAACATTCCATCCCATCACATGCTGGGTGGGCGCCTGGCAAACAACGTGATTGAACAGTAAAGGAAGGCCACAATCCCCAATTTTCAGTGATGTGATAGTGATGTGCCTGGCCTCCACGAGGTCCAAGAGTTCCAGAACAAGCCCTTCATTCGGAGAAGAGACGAGTTGGTTGGTAGTGCAGTTTCAGCATGATTTTTCCATTCCCAGCTGTAGTCTCCCATTGGGCCGGATGCCGCCTGAGCATATTGCCTGCATATTTTACGCTCAAAAACAGGCGCACACGCGCGCCCAATAGGAGGTTGGATACCGATAATGCCCCATCACGTATGGCTTCGCCAGCTGAAACGTCCCAGGGGACTGTACGCTGCAAAACACAGAGGAAAGGAAACCCCAGGATCTGGCCACCGCCTATTTTCTATCGGCTAAGCTGTCCTGTCTGAGGAAAGAAGGGACGAAAGGTCGGACGAACGAAAGAGCCGTCATTTCCCGAAAGTATTCCAAGATAAATTCAGAAATACCCAAAACTATAGCACTCTATCAACTAACCCAATACCTAATTTACAGGCTAGTCATGCTGAAGGAGAGGCTTAGAGAGCATTATTCGGTGGATCGGCCTATCCGTATGGCTGAGCGGCGCTCAGGGCTTGAAAGGGCTGAATTGGGACTGGACGGTGAGTGAGAGAGTGAACCCCTGCAAGGGGGCGACGAGGACGACGAACGAACGTTCCCGTACCCCGCCCGAGCCTTTAGCGATCCCATTCGCCACTCCGAACGACTCAGGGGTGCGAGGCGCATCTAGGTCTAGGCTGAATTGCTTCTAGGGGTCCGAGGAGAGGTATAAGATATTCAGGATGTCCTTCACGATGGAGGCTTTTTTATTCTGGCTACCCGCACTCACGCTCACTACAAGTCAGTCATTATGTTCGCCCTTCGTTTTGTAAGTATTCTTATACTCCTCTTGGTCGAAAATCTCAAAGACGTATAGAACTAACAATTACTTCTCAGATTTTGGCTGCCGGCAGTCTTTCCACACTCATTTCTGGGACTCCAGTTCCGTCCCCTCCTTCTGACCTGCAAGAGCGCAGCGCAAATGTCTACACTGTGTATGGCGGCACTGGAGACGTCTCCGACGGCTGGCCTGCACAAAGTGCATGGGTTTCGAGCTTTGAAACTATGTAAGCAGGCTATTGAATTTCACCCCTTTAAATGTTTACTGTTTCTAACGTAAGGGAAAAAAAATAGGTTCGCAAACAATCAAGCCACCATAGCAGCCAGTTGCACACAATGGAGTGTCGCCAACCCATCCTCTTCCGAAATCGCAGATATCCAGAGCGGCATTCAATCCGTTGCCTCCTCGACTGGTATTGACGCTCGCTTCATTCTTGCCATCGTTCTCCAGGAGAGCAATGGCTGTGTCAGGGCACCAACTACAAACTATGGAGTGAGGAATCCGGGTCTCATGCAAAGCCACAACGGCGCGGGGACCTGCAACGATGGTTCTGTCCAGAACCCATGTCCTAGCAGTGAGATCACGCAGATGATCCAGGACGGAACAGGTGGTACTGCCAGCGGTGATGGCCTCAAACAATGCATTGCCCTTTCTGGCGCCACAGATGTCAGCATGTACTACAAAGCTGCACGGATCTATAATTCCGGCTCGATCTCATCCACTAAGAACCTAGGCGCCGGCGTCGCGACTCATTGCTATGCTTCTGATGTTGCGAACCGTCTGACAGGATGGACCACAGCAGCTAGTACATGCTCTGAAGGCTCCGTCGCATCTCTCTCCGGCACGGTCGTCACAGTTGGGAGCTCCTCATCGGACGGAAGTGCCAGCAGCTCAGCTGTCGCACCAGTCGTGGTACCTTCTTCTTCCAGTGCAGCACCAATTGTTGTACAGAGCACCACTGCTTCTGTTCCCCAGGCCTCAGGAGGCGTCTTCGCCGATGTTGGATCCTCATCGCAAGCAACATCCGCTGTCTCCATCCCGGTCGCAGCAGCTAGCCCCGTAGCCTCCCTCGTCGTAACCTCCCAGGCCCCAGCACCAACCCCAAAATCCTCCACCATCGCCGTCGTCACAACCGCAACTGTCATTCCCCAGGCCGCCTCAACGGTAGCCAGCTCAGCAACCCCTCACCCCACAATCAGCGTCAATGATCCTAACGTTGGTGCGACCATTACTCCAGGGACAGCGTGCACCCAAGAGGGAGAATGGAATTGTATTGATGGGAAATCATTCCAGCAGTGTGGAAGTGGAACTTGGTCCGTCGTCATGCAGTTGGGTGCTGGCACCCAGTGCACGACTGCGCTGGCTGATACTATTAACATTACTGCAATTGAGTCGAAGCCAAAGCCGAAATCTCGGAGGTCGATGAACAGACATATTCGGTTGCATAAGAATATGTAGTTGAGTGGGAGTGTGGTTGAGGTGGAAGGCGTTGGTAAAAGAGAGCTTTTTATGATTTTATGATTTTGGGGACGAGATGGGACGGGACTGGACTTTGGGGTAGTCGATTGATCGGATGGATAACTGCAACTGGGCTGGGGCATCTTTACCATGCAAGCATCATTATACCCTTTTTCGGGTTGAAACCCTTTTTATTGTATATATTCATTCAAAATCGAAACCAACAAAGCTCTTGAAAGTCCACTACACCTCATTTTCACTATTTATCTTTTGAAAAAATTGATTAGTGGTTTTCCAATCGGGCTCCCTGAGCAAGTGTTATAGTGTTTTTAAAGAGCCAATTTTACCCTCGACAAAGAGAGAAGCAGAACGTTTTTGAGTTGTGGGAGCGACGAAGGTTGATTTGAGAATTGAGGCAGATACCAGCTATTCAATCGCCCTGAAGCTGCTTGCTACAGGCCAAATAATACTGATTGCTCTCCAAGCCTGACACGCCCCATACTTTAAAGAGCTCGCCCCGCGAGCTAGATCCACGTTCCAAAATCCACCGCAGATTTGTCCGTCTCAAGTCCAAGTTTCTTCAAAGTTCAAGACCCTATTCCCAAGTATTCGTATGAAAAGTTGCGTGTGTGTGACTTGGTATGTATGTGCTCCGTATTTCGTACCTTCGAAGACAGTAGTAAACGCAAAGGTAAATGCTTTCATTTGACGATTTCGACAGGTCTTAGATGCTTAATTTCAAGACGATATTGAAGTTGACTGAGGCCTGATTCGATGTTGGATATCGCATTGAGTGAGTTGATGACTTGCGCGATCCGAAGGTTCTTGCAGGTGCAAATCCCAGGCCAGAGAACCTCCAATCAAACTTCCGTGTCCCTAGGAGATAAAATCGATCCTGGACCTTCGACAACTCTGACCGCTCCCTGAGTAGGTCACCAGAGAGTTGTTTCTATTCAAAGTGAAAAGAGAGAAGAAGAAGCTTGATTTGAGACTACAGAACGAGAGCTAGCTTATATGTCTAAAAGTGTTTGCCAAATGCCAAATAACCCTCCACCTGACAGAACTTAACACATAGAACCTGGGATTCATTTCAAGAGTTTTTGCAAAGTCGGCAGCAAATTCGAGTCGACGTCGATCGAGAATCTTGGCTCTGTAGCACTCATATTCTCCGTTATTTTCACCTCGTGAGAAATTCCACAAGATTTAATGCGTACAGACTTATTCCCCCCGAGGATCGTGCTCGGGTAGGTGCCTCTGAGGCGTCGGTTAAGAATGTATTGGATAATCGCAGAAGAAGCATCTCCTTCTCGAATGTAACTAAAAAAAACGACCATTCTCATCTGAACTGGGGTTGTCTTGAATGTAGCCAATTGGTTTTTCACCGTCAAAAAAGAACAATATTGAAATCGTTGGGGCTGTACTTGTGCCCAGCATTTCCTCCTTGCGTAGAAAAACTTCTCCCAAGAAACGATTGGGATCAGGCACTAAAAGCAGCTTGTTATGATAGTCCCACAAGCTCTCCGGGTATATTTGGCGAATGCGAACACATCCACGAACGTTGAATTGTATTGCAGAACGGCGAATATTGTGTACTGAGCTACACATATTTGCAGCAAGGTCTCTGACAACGTAGATGGCACGCTTTTCCATTTCACAGTCCAATCCAATACTACTGAAGTAAATAGAGGAAGGCCGAGCTCGAACGAAAGTGTCGGCTCCAATCTTTTGGATATAAATACCTGTCTGAGACCTTGAAGTCCAGGGAACGGATCGGTCATCTGCTAGAGGCAGGATATAAACACCTGGGTACGTGTCCGTGCACAACAACCTCAACGCTATCTTCACGCCTTTATTCGTAACCGAAAATTCTCCATGAAGAATACCAAGCAAGTCGGCCGAAGACGCATCATTGCCGTTCTGATCAGTCTGCTCCGGAGGACTTGCAAACTCCGCTGGCGATCTCGCCAGTATGCCTCGAAATTCTTGTGCTTCAGGACTGGGGGCTTTCCAAGCGAAGATGCTTAAATCGTGAGTCGTCTTGATGATTTCCTCCTGAAGACGCATGAAAGATTTAGGTCCTTCGCCATAAAGAAGCGGCATGTTGACATCGAAAATTCCGAGAAGACAATAGGCAAGGTCTTCACTTCTCGTCGTCTGTCTCGAGGCTGCCCAGGACATTTTTCTCGCCACGGAAATGCTTGTAATCGAAGCGCTGTTGCGTAAAACTCTTTTGTTGATGCCCGTAATTCGGTGGAGACTCTCTTCCAGTGATGCTTTTGTGCCTCTCATGTTCCATTTTTCGTCGTAGAACTCGATAGTTGGAGATGCAATCAGCTCTTGTAGCGTCCAGCCTCGTGTGAACCACCTGCAACTCGATAGGCCAGACTGGGTTTCGACTTCCTGATCGAGATCAGCGAGGTAGGCAAAGCAAATATCGGACTTCAAGTAGTATTGAAACATGGAATTAACGGCTTCCGAAAGTTCTGCGCTGCTCCGCTTGTCGATGCAGCATGTATCGACCCAGATATATTCGAGACCTCTGCTGGCGGCTAGCTCACAGGTTCTTGTGATCTTTGCATATCCTTTTTTCGATTCGACTCCGGGCAGTCCAATTTCGTGGAACAAAACCTCGCTGCTCTTCTCCCAAGTGTGAGATAATATTCCATAAGAGGGCACGGTGGTTTCATCGAACTCCTCGAGTTCCTTCGTGGTGGTGTTGAGTAGCCGCATGATTTTGAGCAGTTCCGGATGATGAGATGCGTTGAACCCAGTAATAAGTTAACGACTACGAATATTCTGTCTACTGGGAAAATGAACCTATGTTTGATATGTATCTTGAATTTATTCTGAAGTGTTGTGGTCGAGGCTGGGATATTTTTGCGATGCTGCGGATCTTGTTTCCGGTCAGGTGCCTCTTGATGCAGCCTATTGAAACCTGCCAATAAGCTAATAGATGCGGCCCATTCGGTGTAACGTGGGCTGAAGGTCTCGGGACAGTCAGGTTTGACCGCAGAATTTCAAAGAGAAGTTTAATTAATGATGAAGGTATCTCGTAGTCTATGCGCAGTAGCAAATTCTAAACGCCCGTCCAAAACAAAACTATATACAGAAAAATAAAATTCAAAGCCAATTTCCCCAACATCAAAGCCCAAAATATCCACTCCCTTTTATCAAAAAAATATCACATCCGCCATAACATATTCAATGAAACAAACCCAATGCCCACAATAACACACATC
>JAAMPI010000381.1:0-40505 GCA_013054445.1 Cudoniella acicularis
CTTAGAGGCTAGAAGAAATAGTAGGGTGCCTTCAATTGATGCTCGAGCATCTCATGACATCTAGAGATACAGCTACTCGGTCTCGGGAGTAATCCCATGTGAATATTTGCGAGTATTCATCCATCCTGGCAAGAGCAATAAAATGGCCAGGTTGCAGTTCATGGCCACGGAAAATGGAGAAAAACGATGCAGAATGCCCCTACGAACGCATATGTTGGGAGACTCTTGCAGTTGACAGACACCCGTTTCCGATTTGAATGGTGCCATTGGAACTTCTCAATACTCCGTTACTTTTCAAGTTGATCCTTAGGTTGAAGCACTTGCCTGTGAGTCATAAAACCTGGAAAGTGCAGAAGGTAGGATTGAGGGCTTCGTGTGGAGGCCTCCTATCAATATGCCTCTTTTGATCCTCCGAGTCGTATTCTCGTTCGGAATATTAGATGTTGTGCCATTTAACTCCGTGCTTGGCCTTGCTTACGCTGCGGAGAATTGACGAGATGGCTGCCTGATTCATCACCGATCAGAAACACCTCTTAAAATGGCATGTAAGACGATCTTCGTATTGATAGACACCATTTCGGTCTGTTTTGCAACGGAAAAGAGCGTAAAACATTTCCGAGTTTTCCGAAAGCCGGGAAGCAGTTCGGCGGGAGGCGTGTATCACATCCCGAGACCTTCTCGTATTGCAGACCTGCGCTTTGCCTTTCATTTGCAGCAGTCACTTTTCCTAGAAACCCGTTCCTTCAAGCTTACGCAAGAAACTCTCTGTGTGAAGGCAGCCAACCGTCGAACTCTTATTTAGAAATTTAACGGACAGATTTATGGGAAAGCGTGTAAGAGATGTGTTGTCAAATCCTCCCTCTCAATCAGGAAAGACTCGAAGAGATTATTTTGACGTTTTTTCAAAGTCGTGGGTGACCTCTATTGGCCATTTCTTTTTGCACAGAAGCAGTCATCTCCGTGCGTTGTCATGCTTACTTAGGGAGTCAAATATCCTCCAAACGATATTTCGAGGCTCAACATGCCGTAAAGGTTTTCCAACTTCCTTAATTCCTACCGGACACTGTGTGGGGGATTTTAGCAACGTTACTTTGAAAACAAAAAACTCACAACAAAATCGATGATTATGTCAGAAAAACTGATAATCGAGCGGCAAGGAACTTTGACGAGATCAGGAGAGATTTAGGGGGGGCTTGGTTTGCAATTCAATGCAAGTGTTTTGTAATTCTTGGTGGGAAAAAGATGTTTCGCGTCGGGAAACAACCGTAAACTTCTCTCGCTGTCGAATTTGGATTGCAGCTATCGCTTGAAACATCTGGCATCTAAGCCACTCCGTTGCCGGACGTCGCTCTGCAGGTACATATGTTTTTATTCGTCTCATGAGTTGATTGGTCTTTGGAGACTTTAGCCGGAGTCGAGGTTGTTCTGCGGCACGATGCACAATGCCCACAGCCTTATGCTGAAGTGAATCTCCCGTAAAGGGGCTGAAACATAGCAGAAATAGTGTCACGGGACAACCTTAAACCCTTTATTTGAAACAATTTACAGAACTTCATGGTGGGAGATTCCTAATGGCCCAGTAAAATTCGAGAAGCTAGGAACCTAGTGTTTGACTGCTGATTCCAACAGCTGAGCTTAGCAGCCACTACACCGCGCAGAGTCGACTAGTGGAGTCAGATAGGAGTTAGAGGCTAGTTCGTGGCCACCCTCATGGCTGAATGAGGCGCTTGCCTTCTGATTGCTTGAAATGCCATGCAAATTTTTTCTCAACAGTGGAGGGTGCAGCACATGAACCTCAGAATACTTCCAGCCGTAGTTGACCGCAACGCGGTCCGACATTCCCCATGGCTTTCAGGTGCAGCACGCGTCATGCTGGACGGGGACGGGAACAGTGCCTCTCTGACCGCCTTGTGCTCTTTGTGCTGCGATGCCTCGTGGCCGCCAGGATTGTGTCACGAGAAGATGGTACCGAACAGGTGGTCGGACACTTTGCATCGCTGCTGTTCGCGAGGGTGTAGGGATGTTCTGAACGGCTTGATATTGAACCATTAATTGTGTTTTTCGCTTGAGGGGAGAGGGACTCAGGGGGGAAGGGTGGGTCTCTGCAAGGCGATCCAGAAGGAATGGGGCCAACCCCCGCTTGTCAAAGGCATTGTTTTTTCGGGTGGGGTTAAGTTGTGGAGCCAGTCACGGCAGCGGCTTTTGAGGGGATTTTGAGGGCGAATCGAGGAAGACTTGACGTTGTTTGCGCTACGCTCCCGCGTATCGTGCAGAAATGCGCATATCCTAGCTGGAGTCGCTAGACATGGAGAAGCGTGGTCGGCTCTAATCGACGTTTGTCATGCCTTGTCAAAGGGGAGCATGCAGTCGCATTTTGCGGTTGCGGACACGCATTGGGTCCATCGAGCCTCGAGGTCAGCCGGAGCTGAGGGCGTAGATATTGACCGAAGGATGGCGCGCGGGAGAGGGCCTCGAAGGAAATTTGACGCCCTAGGCTGCGGGCTGGTTGTACGAAGAGGTGAGATGGGATGGGATCATGGATAAGGGATCACGGCTTCGGGTTCCTGAAGGTTGTCGAGAATACGATCCGATTAGGGCTTTTCTCCAGCCAACACAGCAGCAGTAGCACGGATCGCTGGGCGCCGCCGACTCGCATCCTGCGCTTACCCCTGACCTTGCCCCTGAACCCTGAGGGCCATGACTTGACTCTAACCTTCACTCGACCCAAGTTCCCAACTCTATCCCGATTCTTCGTGTCATCTTTCCTTTTCCTCAACGTCCACCTCCACCACCACCACCACCACCATCAGTGCACAGTTYCCCATCCTCTACTCCCCGGCGCCCCAGCATCTTAAGGGGCTTGATATGATCTGAACCAAGGGCTGTCTCGAGAGGTGCAAACATCACCCCACCATAGCCCCCAAATTGCCCACGCGAACATACCCAGCTCGACTGCTGACTTCTTCCTCACCTTGCTGGAGCCTTTCCGGAGCTTCGGAATGGCAAGGCGGCCTTCCCGTCCTCGACCAGCAGGACAAATCCACCTGCAGCGTTGCATTACGGGCTTCGTTTCCAAAGTCGGATCTCGAGATATCATCTTCTCATCGATGGAGGCTCTGAGCCGGTTCTCCCGTTGCAGATGACCAAAGTCACGACGTTGTCTCTCGTACGTCACTGCTGAAGAGATGGAGGGGTAGCAAAGACTAGCAAAGGGTAGCTAGCCCTGTGTTTGGAGAGCATAAGCATTGAAGTTTCATAGCCTCCCCTCTGTTGGAGCCTAGTTGGCACATTGGCAGGGGGAGCTGCGACTACCCGGGACTTGCAGATATCGGTTGCTCAGTGTGCTCGTTTATCCCAACTGTTGCTGTATTGTCTAAACTTAGTTTTCGGCAAAGTACCTTGAAACTAGATCTCTCTTATCTGAAAGATCAGATGAAAATCGGACCAGTGATTTTGTTCCTTCCGTATGCCGCTTCTGAAGAATCGATATTGGCCAGCGCCATACAGAGCTGATTCCATCTGACATAATACAAGAAATTTCTTCGGCTACATATTTGCCCCGTAGTCGCGCGAGCTCACTTTCAATCGTATACGCACGCCGCTGACAGGCAGTACGACTCTTGTCCCAGTGCCTTGGCTAACAACCTTGAAGGTGGTACGAATACCAGTGGCGTATTTGCATCCTTTTCATATATTGGAAGTGCCAAGGAATAGAAGTACCTGCGTAGCGAGTGCAATGCATAAGGAATTGCTGCATGTGGTAGCTGGTCCTAGAGCCACTGTGCTGGGTAAGGGTCACAAGCTCCCCACATCAAAGTATTGGTTATGCACATTTCCCGCTCATTATCAGATCTTCGAACCAATAACAACATGTGGAGTGGAAATTTCACCGTCACCGCTCCAGGTGGACCATCCTCAGCTGTTGTATACGGGCACACTAACTTGAACTTGGACCTCCGTATGGTCAAGTCGGACGGGGATTAATTCTTATTCACTGCACGAACGGCTTCCTCGGCATCGATCAAGGCATCAGTGGACGCCACTCCTCCATTTAGAACGTGCTGCCCGTATCTCCCCCGGTATGCCCTAATGATCATTTCAGCCAGACCAGTTCGACCATATGCCTCAACCTCTCTCTCCTCTGTATAAATAAGTCTCCAAATATCCTCTCAAATTCCCTCATCAACCATTCAACAGCAAGCCTTTCTTGGCCATCTTCCATCTATCATCTCAGAGATAGGACCCAAACACAGTTAACAATGAAGATCCGCTCTCTCGCCGCCCTTCCGTGGGGTACATTAGCGGTTGCATCTTTTCAGTGGGCTAAAGTAGTTCACTGTCAAGGTACGAAATCGATGGTATCATTCTAATACGCGCCGGGCTAACAATTTCTCAACAGCAAACTATTCCGAACTTTCTGTTCCGTTCCTCCAGACTACCAATCCAGTAACTGTTAGTATATCCGCTGTACCCCAAGCTGTGATTATAAGGCTTCAATTAAAAGCATATTGGCTCAATTTTCCATTTCACGTCCCTAAAGTATCGGGAGGTGGCAAAGTGCTAACAGTTAGCAGCCTCTTCCACAAGGATTCCCTTGGGGCCCCAGGACTGCAAACAACACGAATCCCTATACTGATTCGCCGGTGACTGGCGTGATAAGAGCCTACGACTTTACAATTTCCAGAGCACAGAAGGCTCCAGATGGATACCTGAAGGATGTTTTGTTGGTCAATGGACAGTTCCCAGCACCGCTGATTGAGGTTAACTGGTGAGCATACTTTGGCGACAATTCGTTGAAGCTCCAACTAAAACTTGCAGGGGTGATACCATTCAAGTTACTGTTCACAATGAGATCGAAGGACCTGGCGAAGGTGTAGCGCTTCATTGGCACGGGATTTTGCAGAAGACGTCTCAGTGAGTAGGAAAAAATCGACCTTGATAGCCACATTGCTGATACACCAGTAGGTGGTTTGATGGGGTTCCAGGAACTTCACAATGTCCCATTCCACCAGGAGGCACCTTCACTTACTCCTTCATTGCTGACCTCTACGGCACAACCTGGTACCACTCACATTATTCTGCTCAATACGCAGGAGGGTTGATTGGCCCGCTCATTGTCCATGGACCGGAAACCGTCCGATATGACATTGGTAAGTTTCAAAAAGTCACGAAATTTCGTATTTCGCTAATCTAGTATACAGACAAGGGTCCGATTATCTTGAGTGATTATTACCACCGTCCCTATCTCTCTATTGTTGAGGACGTTGTTGGCAAGAATGTTTCCCTTATTGTAAGTCAACAAGCACACTGGTCATTGCGATATACTTATATGTCCAGGCACCTCTCTCTGACAACAATATGATCAATGGAAGAAATAACTTCAACTGCTCTACGGTTACCCCGGGAGATACGACACCTTGCAAGAACAATGCCGGTATCCCCAACTTCAATTTCACGCCTGGAAAAGTTCATCGACTCCGCCTGATTAATGCTGGAGCAGAGGGTGTTCAAAAGTTCACCGTGGATGGTCACAACATGACCGTTATCGCGAACGATTTTGTCCCAATTATTCCTTATGAGACCCAAGGTAAGCTTTGAGCTCGTCACCTAAGCAATTATTCTAACTTTTCTCTAGTTGTGACTCTTGGCATCGGACAGCGAACTGACGTTCTCATCACTGGTCTTCAAAATCCAACAGGGTCATACTTAATGCGCTCCACGATTGCACGTGGTGGTTGTTCTCTAAGCAATCAGCCTGATGCGACAGCAATTGTCTACTACAATTATGCCGCCCTGAGCAAGGGTACACCAAATACTACAGCATGGCCGGCCTTCCTTAACTCTGTCCAGAATCAATGTGCAAATGTGAGTTTGACAATCAGTCGAATATATCCTCGATTTTCAATGTCCTCAAGAATAATACTAATACTTACCAGGACAATCTAACCCTGACCCAACCTTGGTTCCCGATCGCGCCCGATCTTGCGCCACCAACTACAGAGACCATCGATATTACATTCGGCCAGAATTCCAGCGGCAACTTTGAATGGCTCATGAATAACAGTACCTTCCGCGCTGATTATAATGCACCCCTCTTACTCCTCGCAAATACCGGCAATGACTCTTTCCCTCTCCACCCAGAATGGAATGTTCACAACTTTGGTTCCAACTCCTCAGTTCGACTAGTCATTCAGAATAATGGCCCACCCATTGCTCACCCGATTCATTTGCACGGCCACAACTATTTTGTTCTTAACGTTGGTACGGGAACATGGGACGGTAAAACAATCATCCGCCAAAATAATCCTCAGCGGAGAGACGTTCAGATGCTTCCAGCAGGTGGTTTCATAGTCATACAATTCGAGCAAGACAACCCTGGCGCTTGGCCTTTGCATTGCCACATCGTAAGTCATCCCTCTAAATTACCCTTATTTATATTTGCAATAATCTAACGAATTTTTCTCAGGCTTGGCACGTTTCTGGCGGTTTATACATCAACGTTCTCGAACGACCAGCGGATATTGCGAAGCTGCAGATCCCAAGCATCATGGCACAGAGCTGCAGAGACTGGGGCGCATTCACCAACACCACAGTCGTCGACCAGATCGATTCCGGTCTCTAAGATCTCTTACCCCATTTCATAACCACTTCGGAGTATGGGTATGAATGGGCATTGGGACAGGTACAAAGCAAAGCATTGGGAAGGGCATTGGGCAGGGCATTACAACGGCGCTTTTGCTTTGTTTCCTTTCTTTTCTTTCCTTTCTTTCCTTTGTTGGTACGGCATTTGCATTGGGGATGGATCATCGTGTCTTTGGGCTTTTTGGGTTTCCTTTCCTTCTTCTAAAGGGGGCGGCTTGGTGGCTTGATGCTTGCGGGTCATGAGGACGGTTAGAGGATCATTTTTCTGCATTGCTTTGCGCTGGGTATTTTTACCTTATCTTACCATACCAAAGAAAGAGAGCGGTTTCTCTACTCATGTTCTTTGGTTACTTGTGCAAGCAGAGATGTTCCTGAACTTCCCTATTTTTTTATGCTCATCACGTGGTGGCTCAGGCTTGAACAGTCACGGGGAAATCGGCTAAAAGCCACGCTAGTCCTTTAACAGCCCCATAATATTTCAGCCACCATTATCTTAAAGCAACATCACCTAACCAGCAGAATGAGGGATAGGACGAGCCGCAGATCGGGTTTAGACCGGTGGGTATGGCAGGGTGTCAAACAGCAATATGTAGGTGGGTCTCACTTTACACAATCTCCCGTGTGGACTTCACGATGCGCTGTCGCAATGTCTCAGTACTGCCCTGCGCAAATGTCTCGGACGGCAGTTGCGCTGCTACCACGATATATCCTTTTGCGCAGCTCTGGTATCACGAGTTACCTAAAAACACTCGGATTCGCTTTATTTTCGATTCTTCTTCTGCGCGTTTAAATAATACAAATCTATCGTCACATAGCGCCCCCTTCTAGTTTTCAGGACTCTAGAAGACAAAATGTCGCTCACTGCACTCTCAACTGTCGCCTTTCTCAGCACGTCGCATCTCGTCGCAGCCTCAAAGTTCACCACGAATTGCACTATTCCCACGGAACCCAGCACAATTGTAACTTCCCCGAATATTCGAGGGACTTTTCAGATCCTCTGGAGCGGTCTTTTCACAATATTCATCTGTATCTGGACAGTGCAACACCTAAATATTCCGGAGCCTCGTGGGAGCTGGAAAGGCTTTAAGCCAAAACTCAAATGGATGTTTATCAATCTGGTTTTGCCGGAAGCGCTTCTTGGACTTGCTATTGCAGAATACCAACGTGCCAGGCTCGACGTTAAAAGATTACAGGAGACCAAGGAGTGGGAGCCTATCGAAGGGCGCCATATCGAAGTGTCCCAGGAAGAGCAAGTACAGTGGTCTATGGTGCATGCTTATTATGCCAATATGGGTGGATTCGCAACCGTACAGCGAGACGGACCATATCCCGGGATAAAATATCTCAACTGTGAAAGGCTCTATGAACTACGAGAAGAAGGTATCTTATCACGGCTTCCGGCGATGCGTAAAGACCAGATATTGGATAAGAGCAAAGGGGATTTTTTCGCCAAGACTACAGCTATCGTCCAGGTGACTTGGATGGCCATCCAAGTAATAGAGCGTGCCTACCAAGGACTTCCTATTTCACAATTGGAAGTTACTGCTTGTGCATTCGCAGCTACTACCATTATAACGTATCTTCTCTGGTGGAAAAAACCTCAAGGGGTGGGTTTACCTACAGAAATTTTGTTAGACCACGCCTTACCTCAGGTGAGTTTACGGCAACGAACAATCAATCCATAAAATCCCCAGAAGGCCTCCAAAACCCACCAAATCCCTCAGCTAATCTTTACGATAGGAGAAGCAGGACCGTTTCCCTAGCACAGCTCCACTTAATGAATTCTTTCAATTTACAAGAACTAACGGAGCATCTCTCGCATTCGTATTCAGCAGTATCTTGCTGGGAGGCATCCAGTGCGCGGCGTGGAACTTTTACTTCCCGTCTAAATCAGAGCAGGTTTTATGGCGCATTCTCAGCGTTATTAGTATGATCCTCATACCATTGCATCGTTTATTCAATATGGCTGTATTCAGGATGTTCGGCCCCATCGTCCGGTTTGATGATTTCTGGCCTATCATTTGTATATACACTGCTTGTCGGGTTTTTCTCCTTTTCGAAGCAGTTTATTCCGTCTTCAGCTTACCGCCAGGGGCCCATCTCATAACTCCGGTCTCGAGCTTCCCTCACGTTTCTTAGTCTATCAGCTTCCATCTGTTCTAAAGGAAGATTATGAGAATTTATGGAAACAAAACACGTGGAATGGATGTTTAGGTTGTGCGATTTAAATTATATTCCATTTCACTACGAACTCAGATCCGGGGTATAGTAAATAGGAATCTTGCGCTCTTCTTAATAATTCCCCTTACTTCACGCCTCACTCTAGTTAACCGCAGGAACTGTTCACCTCAACGGTGATGAAATTCTCATTGTTGGCTAGTTCTTGGTGTTCTCACTTCTTTCTATCTATAATAATGGCATAATCGTTATACTTCACCATTGAGCGCCTTCACGCAAACATGAGTCCGCCCTTTCATATAATTGTTCCCACCCACACATCACCGTAAACTTCTCACTTTATTTTATTTTCACTGAAGAGCTGAAGACCACATCTTCGAGGGATAAACTCAGCACGAGCCAGGACGTATTGGCTTGTTTTTCGAGACATCGAGACATTTGGTTAAAAGCGAGGTTGCACTTGAGATCATGGAATACCGCCTACTGACTAACTTGGAAGGCGCGGATCTCGGATTGAATTTTTCCCTCGCAGCAGAACCCTAGTACTTCACATGGGCTACGAGCAAGCACTGCGGACGGAGATACGTCTCAAAGAGTCGAGGGAATGACCAACAGTCGTCATGATAAAATTTCAAAACTAGTGGGTTCCTGAAAGCAGTGCAACTGACAGCACAAGGGCCCGGGATGACTAGTGGAGGCTCTTTCCATATCCAGTTCCTATTTTTAGAAGGCACAACCCCCTAATGAATCGAAGTGAGTGCCCGTTACTCGATACCTGGGTAAGGACTTGGAACTCTTTCACAACAACATCCACAATTGTTACAGCAAAGCATACCACATTCCTTCTATTCATTCGTTATATCCAATTAAGAGCATAGGGTGGGGCAGCGAAACAGATCAAAAAGCATGGCAAAAGCTCGACCAGCTATGGAGGGGCTTGCCAGCAGCTCCGACAGTACACAGCGTCATCCGTCTCAATCCCAACCACAAATTCCAAACACCCATACTCCGGGTGATTCGTTATTATCTAGCAGCACCGCACAGCAAACCACAAAACCACGGACCCCTCGTAAGTGCCTCCCCCGATTTTCGTACTGAGAATATCTGTGCTACTGTGAAACATTCACCCTGACCGAATCCATAACAGTACCAGATGGTCCAGACGTTCCAAAACGATCCGCCTTGATCAGATCCGGTTCAACTACATCTGGATCTTATTCAAACGATGGATCATCCTCTTCATCCTTCCAAAAATCCCTTCGTCGCAGCAGCTCTTCTGAAAGAGAATCTCCAAATGCTGCGAAAAAAGTACGACGATGTCGAAGTCTAGATGAAGAGTCGAGGGTTCCTCCTTTAAACACTGCCTTTAGAGATGCGCTGTTTGGGAATCTGAATGCGAGAAGAAGTGAGACATCTTCGGAGACGGGAGAGTTGGGAAGTGAGTGAACGTTATGCTATAACACATTATGTGCTAATAAAATCGTCCAATGTAGCGCCATCCGATCCTACGGATCCGAATACTCCGCCAATCCCGCTTCCACCGCCTCCCCAAGTCGTGAAACCCACTGATGACTCCGATAAAAAAGCTCCAAAACCACGTCATAGGCCTCTCGTGGACTCAAGTAGCTCATCCAAATTATTACAAGAAGTGTTGCACGACAGATTTAGACGAAAGGTGACCGGGTTTTTGGATATGCTAAGTGCTTCCGCTTCCGGGCTGGAAGAAGGACCAACTTCAACTGCGGAAGAAACGGAGGACGATATTCATGTTGAGCATGTAGAGGACGTGGAACACTCACAGTACCCTGAGCACTCAGGACCTGTTGAACAGTCGGAGCATCTGAAGAACCCACAGCACCTAGATAACTCAGAGCATGTTGTCCATTCAGGGCATCTGAAGAACTCAGAGCAGGTGAACCAGGAAGAGGCTAGAGCGGAAAAAAAACCGTAATACATCCAACGACACGAAAGATGAAAATTCTCCACGGAATCTGAGGGATTTTCAAGGGGATGGAGCAAACGATGAGGAAGGCGGCGATATTGGAAATAATCTTCTTCAGGAAACGGATGAGAGACCTGATGCCACTATCCCATACATTGATATCTTCGATTTTGAAGACATCGACGACATTCCCGCGGACTTAACATACGAATCTACTCTTGGCATCAAGCTATTCGGGCCACCAAACGATCAAATACCAGTGATCACTCAGCCGGAGCTCTGGTGTAGGTGGAAAGAGAGTGTGCTCAGTGGTATAGAGCCTAAGGAATGGGAAGAGGCTCGAAATCTTCATGAGGCGATGGCTTCTGAGAAGGAGGAACTGGCAAGGGTCATTGAATACCTTCCACAAGACGGACCTGCTATCCCTGAAAAGCATCCACAGTACGATAGTGCATCACAGTTACCTCCGGAAATATTGACGAAGATGGTCCGGATCTTACTCAAGTCAAAACCGCCGAGGGTTCTGAATAAGGAAGACGCATCTGGAGTCGAATTATCATCAATGAAAGAGGATAGTCGTCCCGTCAAACAGGTCCGGTTTGATATGAGCTATGAGCAAGCTGCTGAAGATTTGAGCGGAGAGGAGGCATTGGGCGAGTTGTCTTGGTGGTCGAAAATTGGAATAATTAGCTTAGTGGCTGTGATTGTTTTGGTTGTCCCTGGGCTATGATGCGTTTTTATAGTGGATGGTTGACATGGTTGATCATTGGGATAGCTTTTTTCAGCGATAGGTACATATGGGATGTTGCCATTGCCTTTCAGACTAGCGGCAATTTGAAAATATTACTGCCGGGAAGCCGCTGTCTGTTTTTCATATGCTTTTCTTTTCCTGCGGTGAAGTTGTATATGCTTCTTGTGTAAGCTAGTGCAAATGGCTTTTTTTTTTTGTTGAAAATTTCTACTAAAATTACGGGATTATATTTTCGTTCCCTTTTAAACTAGTATTGACTCTTGAGGTCAAGGTGCGGCATGTTTACTTATTGTAATTGTAACCGAGAAAGTGGAAAATGGGAAGGGGGAAGGGGGAAGGGTGAAAAGAAAAAGGAGGTAAGTGATATCTGGCACGTGATGCAGGAGAAAAACACTCCTCTCTGTCTTTTGGGGAGTAATGCTTCCAAGGATTCTATATAGCTTTTTTTGTTAGTTTTCCGTGGTTTTAAAGTTCGAATTCCTATAGAAATTTGTTATTATATTTATTTATTTCCTGGAAACAGTGAGAAATTTTCTCCTTCACTTTTATAAGACACACACAACACACACCTTATCACTCTATAGAAATCTGGATACTAACCTAATCGAATAATGCATTTCCTTCCCCTTTCCTCTTTAACACAGCCCTACGAAGACACGACAACAAAGTTATAAAACCCTGGTTTTACTTACCATACAATGCAATACTACTGTATACCTCTCAATCCGACTTCTTATTAAACATAAATTGATCTTAACAGCAGAACGTGGAAACATACGTTCATAGTATATCATATTATTTCGGTTGTTAGAATTTAGAAAGCGGTTGCTTAAGAGTCGCAATTTCGCAAGCCCTACATCAACTCTCTATACGATATAGTAGGGCTATCAGTGCGGTACTGTAGCATTCTGGTATTCGCAAGAACTCGTTATTTAAACGTCAGCTTCGCAAGTCATGTAATTAAACCTCTCCCTAGGCTTCCCTTGCGGCCTTACCTCCTCTCCCTTCACAAATTCCCAATGTTGGAGATGACAGTCCCACTTAACCCCGAACCCCATCTCACCCCAGCGTTCCACTCTCCACCTTCCAACGCTTAACTCCAGCTCTCAAGCTCCAAACTCCAAATCTCTCCAACTCGGAAGACCCCAGATTCCCAACCTACCCAAAGATAAAGATACGACATAAACGGGAACCCTCCCCTCCACCTCCACAGGTCCATCCTCTACCTCCACTTCATTATCACCTCCACCCACCCATCCATCTATCAAGCTACTCCCGAAATTCACCCGTCTATCACCCCCAACCAGCGCCACCAACACGGACTTCCACCTCCACCGCCTTCACATCCACTGCCACTGCCACTGACCAATATTACAAAGCACTCACTCACCACTCACCACTCACCAATCACGAATCTTTCCACCCACTTCACTTCATTCATCGGGTATCGGCACCGCACCCGATGCACCTCGTCATTATCACCGACCCACCGGCATGACCCGCTTTTTCGGCTTACACGCCGATAGCCAATTATATCACTAGATCAATTGTGGGCTTGATTATGACATTATGACATGCACGAGGGCACGTGGATGGGGTTTGTGTGTGTGTTGGTGGGGGTTGGGTAGGGTAGGGTAGGGTAAGGGGTGTAATTGGGTGGGGAGGTAGGGTCAGGGTCAGGGTTAGGGGTATAGGTGTGACTAAGACAGAGTGCGAAATCACTTGGACTGGAATTGGGATTGGGTTGAGCGTGAGGATTTGGGAAGTTGAGGAGAGGGTGTAGAGAAAGTGGTTGAGATGATCGAGAGACTTTAATTGTTTGGGGCTTTTGTCTCTGTCGTTGTCCAGAACATAATGCTTTTTCCTTTGAGCGAGAGGAAGAAATTGGGAAATATAGCTTCGAACTAACTATCTTGTATTGGCATGCTCACTTAGAGAGCTCAATTAGTCTTCTCTAAAGGAAGCAAATAGAGACTTGGGAAAGACAGTTGCGTTCTGTCCGCATTGTCCCTTGCAATGCTCTCAACAAACCATTAGTGTTCAAATTTCTTTTCATTTATATTTCTCTATAGTAGGCAGCGCCAGTCTAACAAATGCCCAACCCAAAACTCCTCTTAAAACCTTCCTCTCTTCCCCCCAAAAAACCCGTCTTCCTCTCTTCCACCGCTGCACTCGTTGAAAAAGGATCAAACTTCTCCTCTCTACACCTCGACATCAACACCTGACTATTCCACGCTTGCCAATCATACAATCCCGTTTCCGGTTTGAAGATATCATCATAAGGTAGTTCAGCCATTGCACCCATAAAAGTTTGGAAGGGTTGCGGACTCCAGCTCGGGTTGGGGTATTCGGACGGACGCTCAAGAATTGGACTGTTGACATCGGTAAGGCGGTCGTCGTGGATCGCGGGCCAGGTGTCTTCGTATAGAGTTTCGAATTCAGAGAGTTCTGCGCTGGGACTTTGGTCGGCGGATTGGAAACTAGATTCGGATTCAGAAACTGGTGAAGGTAGAGCGTTCATATCCACCCAGGAGTCTTGATGTAATTCCTCGACCTTTGCTAAGGCTGACGCGCCGGTGTCAACAACTATTGTTGATGACGCAGCTGAGTCGGTTCGCGACATTGGCTCTGTGGGAGTTGGGAAAGGATTCATGACTGATTCGCCATTGGACAGTTTTTTGTCCTCCTCACTGGCTTTGGAAAGCTTCCTCTCTGGTCGACCGATCTGCCTCCGCTTGGCTCCTTCTTGTGTGTATGAAGGTCGCCTCGAATTCACAATATTTCCATCCGCGTCCCTCCAAAGTCTTTTCCTCGTTGCCAATACCCCCCCAACCCTTCTCCGCCAGCTTCGTCATCCTTCTCCTTGTGACGCGCCATGTGCCTGTCTGGAAGCAATTGTTAGCTCAGAACGAGACCGTGTAGCCATTGGTTATTGGAAGCATACCCAAAAGATCCCTTCGTCGAAAATGTGCGCTACATCTTAGACATGTGTTATTTCCGTCTTTATGATTCAAGGCATGACGATGAAGATGCTCAGATCTGGAAAATGACTTTCCACAGCCGGGGAAGCTACACCCGAACTTTTTCTTAATTCCGTCCGAGCTGCATTTGGAGCTTGAAGTTGATGCTGAGGAAATTGATGACGATCTGGAACTAGTTGGCGCCATTGTGACTGTAACCTGTAAAACTCGAGTTGCACAACTAGACGTTGAAATTTGTCGAGGAAGAATGGGGGAGGAGGGGTGTTTTGAAAGCTGGAGGGGCACAAGTATATCAAGGCGGAACAATTTCCATTGCGCGCTGACTTTTGATGCTTAGGATTGGAAATGGCCCCGATGATCGGGCGCGGTCACCCGCCTCAAGGGTGCCAAAACAGCCAAACTGGGCCGGGCTAGGAAGCGCTCCTGCCAGAGGTGAGGGCCGGGCAGCATTGACCGGCCGGGGCGCTGTCCTTCGTCACCGTCAAAGGCGTCACTTGCTGCGAGTCTGCGAGTCTGCAGCAGCTCCTGTCTCTACATGTCCCCGTCCCCGTCTCCCTCCAGTCCATGTTCAACGCCCCTGCCACTTGCGCGATCTGAACTTCCTAAGACGGAAACTTTATGAGCACTGGCGGCCTGTGCAACCTGCCATTGGCTGAAGCTTAAGTCAGGGTCTCCCAGTGGGCAGTTAGGTGACGCCCCCTCGTGGCTCCCCCACAATTCGCCGTGACGTGGGCCAAACAGCGACAGGCATCTTCCCCTCCAACCCCTCCAAAGCCTCCAACAAAAACGCCAAACGAGCACATTAGCTTGCCCGAAGAAACGGCGACGGGCACTTTGTGGCGTTTCCATATGTCTTATCGCGCGCGTACAACTGCTTATCACGGCTTTCGTCGGACCCGACCGTATGAAGGCCACAAAATAAAGTCTTGAATGCGGTCAACGTCCATGGAGGGGTAGCTAGTCGATTGGTAATTGCTATCGCCGTACACCTTGACGCACGTCTACCATTGGCAGCAGCTGCTCGTTGAGATATGAGAGTGCAGCGAACAGGGGCCCTAAAAGAGGGGTAATTCAGGGTCACCCTACTCGTGCTGTACAGATACAACAGAACGGCTTTTGAAGGTTTACGATAGGAAAACCCGAAAACCGCATCGAAATTCCTATCTGATCTCCGTACTTTCCCCGTCCCGTATCAGCATTTGAAAAGAAGCCCGATACGCCTGCGGAGTTCAAATCTGAAATCTACTCCGCAAAAAGTTGGGGCAATATTATTGTAAGTGCGCACGCAATTTGGGGGTTGGGGCAGGAATCCCAGATGAATCAACAAGCGGCAGGTAAGCCGAGAGCCCTTCTCAGGAGATGCGTCGGAACGCTGTGTATGAGTCAGTCTATCATTGATAATATCTAGCCGACGAACCCGCCCTGGTGTTCGTGACGATGCGAAGGGCGTGGATGTCGAGTGCGTCGCCACTTGCAGGAAACTTTGTCCCAATCTCTCGAAATCTATTCCGTGAAAATGTGATAGCGAGTCAGCGACTACAGTTTGTGCGACTTCGGCAACTGGTATCCGATGGCTGCCCGCGGCTTGCCAGGTGTAGCCGGAGGGTTAATCCGATGCCCGCAAAGATAATCCGAATTCCCCATGTTCTGAGACGTTACATTTGACCTGTTTGTTGAACCGTTGGGGAGCGATATCGCAGCGACTCGAGTCCAGAGCACGTGCAACATGTCTGCATGAGGTTATGGAGACTGCCATGAGCATCTGCCGATTAAGGTAGGGTAGCCACCAAAATACCTGACAATTTCGCTTCTTTGGATGACATCTCGTAACTCTCGTTGCTAAGATCGAGTCGGGCGTGGGGTTGTAGGGACGGTTGACTCCATGGGGAATTTGGCGTTGTTATATATTCGAGGGACATAAAAAATGGGGTGATGCTGTAGTCCGGGCGTAGCTTCACCTACAATCTGGTGATTGGATCGCCTCCATCCATCTTCGATTCCCGAATAGACGAATGTTGTAGCTTCCCCGGATGTTGGCAGTCTCCGACAGCAGGGCTGACCACCTCAGAAGCGTCTAGATCATTTGATTTGTGTCGACTGATGACTGCGTTGCTGCCCTTTGTCGATTGTTGCTCAGTAATACCAAGGAACATAGCATGGCTCCTACAGAATGCCCAAGGAGGAATGCATTGCGTAGAAAGAGCGCAACCTATCTGGGCGTTAGGGATCTCTCTCCACTGGAATAGCAGAAATCTCAGTTCCTGAGTCTTTTTTGCTAAGGTAGGTAATTGGGGAGCTGCTCAGCAACAGTACTGTTGTACCGATGTTTTGGTTTTTTTATTGTTACCCTCATTATTTTGTCACTTTCCATATGCGTGTTATCGACGTGAGTGACGATGTTGGATATCCTTCATTTTGATAAGTCCTGTTATGTTGCGATTGCAGCATTTAAATGAGCCAACTCGTTGAAGGGCCTCGAAGGTTGCAGAGCACATCGATAATCTCTTGACACCAGAGTTTATTTTCCTGAAGAAATATTAGTTCATTTCTCAATACGAAGAGTAACACTTACTAAATCTTCTCGACTTCGCTTCGTGATAAATAAGTCCAACAAACTAAGTTCTTGGTTAACCGTCGAGCGCCGAAATGGCAACCAAATGATGACTATCTCTGCGATCATTTCCACGTCAATTTCACAACGTCGCTTCAAACCCTTAAAGGTAAGTAAATAAGTCCTCACTTTTAAAAGGTGCAAGTTGCACAAGTAGAAGCGGGTAGGCAGAGGGTTGTATCCCCTTCCCTTGCAATGATATCTCATGGTAGCACAGTGTTTACTCTTCGAAGTGTTGTGAGTTCCATCGTGGCACAGGCCGGGAAACGGTCGAAGGAAAATGCGCTATAAGACGAGCTCAAGGTTTTAATGAAGATGGAGCTGATAATCCAGGTGAAAATGAGGTGTTCGAAAGAGAGCAAGATGGGATGGTAGTGGTCCGTGTGTGATCTAGCGCGTCCCCTCCCAATCGGGAATTTATCTTGCTGAGTTTGGAGTTCATTCGGCCTTGCCAACCCAAGCAGAGAATATGGCAGCTGGGGGTTTTTATCTGGGTACTATCCAGGTAGATCGCAAGGCGGAGTGATGTCTTGTTCGTCGACGCTTCTAGTGGGCTGAGAACGAGAAAGCCTCTCATGAACAACAGAATTGGTGAAGATTCTCGCGGAACCCGCGGATCAAAGACAGCATTGCTGGCATGCTTCTCTAAACACCAAGACTTCCGCACACCAAGGATAGAAAATGAGACAGTTGTTCAAAAGGTCTAAACGTAGTAAGAATATGAATAGTCAGTGTTCCCATGCAAAAGTGAACATCCAGACAGAAGCGAAAGCGTCTGTGTAACCCATCAAACCAAGCCTGGTTTCGAGTACGGTCCTTGAGCTCTTAATCAGTAACGCGTTCCTAAAGATGTTCGCCGTACTTGGCGAATGCGCTGCCAAGAAGCTTTCACCCTGATATAGCTGGCAGAGTCAAGTTGGGAGAATGCAAATCACCTCGTACAAAGTTTCGTTTAAAGGACAAAAAGAATTATTGTGTAACACTTGAGTTGAAAAGGGGAAACCTCTATCTGCTTCTAAAAAATACCTGCATTGTTGGAACTTTTGAGGCCGCGGAACTTTCCTAGTAGCTTTCAGCCTGTGCAACCTCACAGGCTTGCCGCTATAAGTTAGTAACTGTCTTGTAAGGCCTTTGTGGCGTCCGTGACTGACCGCTGGAAGGTGATCAACTCAACGGTCAGTCAATAAGGTCAAGGCCCCATCCCATTGACATGTTGCAATGTGATAGTGTTGTGCTCGTTGTCCATAGACTCGCCGGATTAAGAAATTGGAATTCGTATAGCACCAGCGCCATATAGCAGGATAATCGGCGATGAGCTGCTCAAAGCTGACCATTGCTTCAAAGGTGCCGTTAATCAAAGTTTGCTCTCATGCTCCGACTTTCCTCAGTGCGTTGTTTGCAGAAGTTCAGGGCCTTCCTCGGTGGCGTTGCATAAATTTCTCTCGCTCTTTTCCCAAGCTCACGCCACTGGGCTGTTGCATTGCCTCGAAGAAGTCTGCAGACCAATACGAAATGGCGACGGTGTCACCACAATGGCCTTTTAGAAATGCGATACGTCTTGAAATCGTTGGTCATGTACCGACTGTAAGTCCCAGCCTGTTGTCGAGATTTCTCAGAGTGGTGTGATGTTCTGAAGTGACGGGTAGCGGAATGTTTTGAGAGGCTGTCCCGAGCGCTGTCGACCACTCACCACTCAGCCCGGCTGCTGACATTCTCAGGCTGCCGAACGCCCATCGGCTGGGGAGAGTGAGCACTATTGGCGGTCGCCGGATGCCCGCAGCGCAAAGCTACGAATAACCTGGTGGTGTGAGTTTGTACTCGCACAACATCTGATGTATCTGATTGTGGCACCGGATCCATCCTGCACAAGTAACACCACTAAATTCTCCACTACTTTCAGTCTTTCACGAATATTCGAACATAGCCTCAAAATGTGGCTACGCAATTCCCAATTGCAGTCTCCCGCAACGATTCTTTGGAAATCGTATATAACACCGTGACCCCCAACCAGCAGCAATGTCTGGAACAAGAACAACAACAACAACCATCAATACAACATCAAGACCAAAGACAATTAACTTGTCATCGTTACCTCCAGTCAAACCTCAGAATCCACAACTGATTCTAACACACGACATCGTCCGCAACACCAAGACATTACATTATACAATCCACACATCCCAACCACCAAGTCCCGACAGAGAAAAGTCAATCACAATGAGAGGATACTTCGGGATCATGAGCGGAAGCACAAAAACATCCGACGACCTACAATGCAACGGCGAGAAGGTCAATATCGAAAATCAACACCACCTCTGGGTACCACCAAAGGCAGAAGACAAGCAAGAGCCTTTGTGGCATTTGAGGATCAGTGTGCTGAAGGATCAAGAAGCCCGAGGCGACAGTCCAAGCCAACGCTTTGTGAGTTTCTACAACCCCACACACAACGGAAGCAATTGGCTAACAAGTTGAAACAGGCCTTCAAGTCGATGCATCACCTTACCCACGCAGCCAACCAACTCGAACAAGCCTTCAGCACAGCGTTTGATATCCGGAAATGCGGCTGTGAGACCCCAGATGCGATGGGTGGTAGAGTCAACGACGGCCGATGCGAGAACATCACCATTGAGTACGACAGTGAGACGGCAAAGGAGGGATGGAACGAGTTCCTCGGCAGACTGAAGACCTTGGAAGACGAATGGGAACACGAGGGAATGAGCAGACTGTGAAGCCCTATAGTTAGTGTGGAGTCTCGGGATTTGCTCATGGGATATCGCATCGATTCTGGAGGCGAGGGTGAATGCTGTCGCCATAATGAGGGTGATGATGAGGGCGATTTAAATTTGCTTTTTGGGAAATAAATGGATCGGCATGGATGACTGCGTGGGAAAACCGCATGTCCGGCGTCAAGTGAGCAAATGGTGGGAACGGGAGGGCCATAATTCAACACAGTTGAATTTCTAGCAGCATTTTGGGAGTCTTGAGTTTGCTTATACAAACAACAGAGTTTGAATAGAAATATATGGCTCCATCTATGAACAAGTTGCATCGTCTCAACTATTTTCCGGACATTTTCGGGCCCCTCGAATTCTTCAAGTGCTTCAAGGCTTTTGGTAAGACGTCGAAGCGGAGAAAATGCTTGGATCACCCCTGGCCCGGTGACGATGAAGTTTTGGTAAGGCAGCCAGAGTGAAACGTGTTGATCGAACGAATTGTCGTCATGCGAACGACTGGCAGGTGCAGATTTTGAAGCTGCAAAACTGCGCGCTGTAGGAAACTCGTAAACTGCAGGAAACTTGTTAATGGGATAATATATAGGAAAGCGAGCAGGTCATCGAGAACGTTTGCTTTATTTGCATTCAATCTGGCTTTGGCGAAGCTAGCATTCGCAGGTTCCCATCACCCACGGGCCACGACCTCCTTTCTCCGCAACCCATTCTTCAGAATCTAATCTTCACTCTCCACAATAACTTCACGAACAATACTCAGCGGCCTGATCGTCGCGTATCGAACGGCCGCTCGGACGATGGAGTCTTTCCATCTGAAGTCGACGGCTTGATGAAGGCTTCCCCATAGGCACTGAGGCCATGACAGCTCTCGCTGCTGAAGCTCCAACATGCTGCATAAATTCGGCGATTGCGATGAAACCGTCAACACACCCAATCACATAGTTGTTGATGACTTCGGCAGCAGATAGGCCGCTGATGTTCTGTCTCTGGTTCCAAAAAGTATCTATAGCCCATGTTCAGTTGTTTGATCGCCAAATATGCACCAACGGAAACTCTGCTATGGTAATGCCATAGCAATCTGAACTGCTCTTGGAGTCAATGGTAGGCCACTCGAACGGAGAACCCACAGTCGCGATTGCGATCCAGATTTCCTTTTGGTCTGTACAACAGCCAACTTTGTCAATTTTGCTCTGTTCCCTTCTATTTTGTTTATTGCTCTGCGAGTAATCATGCTTTTCTATGTACTTTCATTTTAACATTTTGAATTTTGCTCTTGTTTGGGAACACCGTTGTTAAAAGTATAATCACCGGGGGACCTCATGCATCTTGATTCCTCGCTGGGAGAGAGATCTCTACTACTTAATCCATTTTTCGAGAGCAATATGCATCAACCCCATCAACCAGGTTCTCCCAGCGAATCTGTACCAACTATACCGTCAAAGACCATCCTAGAACAAGTCACTGTTCAAGATCAGGCGGTCCTCATTACGCCACCACCGGAACTTCGAAGACGACAAGATGACTGCCAACAGATTTCACAGAGTGCGAGTCAGGCCATTCAGCAAGCCTCACAATCTGCCTCTCAATCAATACAACAAGCCGCACAATCTGCTTCCCAATCGATAGCACAAGCATCACGAAATGCATCGCAAGCTGCTCAACAAGCCTCACAATCGGCATCTGAGGCCATACAACAAGCTCAAAATAGTGCTTCACAATCGATTGCGGCGGCGTCGAGGAGCGCAGCCTATGCAATGTCTTCGGCTAGTTCAATGGTGTCTAGCATGCAAGCCTCAGCAGCTTCGGCTGTTGGGCAAGCATATGGGTCCATGACGAAGGCGCAGGCAGATGCCTCTTCCGCACAGGTATGTTAAACAGACAGTATAATGGCGAATGAATTTGGTTCTAATATTTTTGGACAGGTTGCTGCATCAAGCGCTGTTCTCCAAGCTGGAGCCGCTGTTGCTGCAGCCACTGGTATGTTCATCTAATCATAGTTTAAACCATGAAGTAGGTGCTAATCAAGCTTCTAGGTTCTGCTGCTGCTGCAGGATCATCTTTTTTAGCTGCTGCCGCAAAAGCGACCCAGGGTGCCCAAGCTTCTGTATCCGTCATTGGTGTAAGTCTAGGTGTTACAAGCTTGAAGCTGGAAACTAATCTTCACAGGCTGCCGCATCTTCTTCGATTTCACAAGCCTCCGCTCAAGTAACGGCGTCACAAACAGCAGCTGTTACAGCAACACAGGCAGCCCTGGCCATCGTCGGAAGCATCATAGCTTCTGCTTTGATCACCATTTTGATTTATTTCTGTATAGCAAAACACAAAAAGAAAGTTCGGAGACGGTCACGTGAACAACGCTCTCCTGGTTTCTCTACCGACACTAAGTTTCCAATCTCGGATCAAGTAGGGACTACAGTTGCTGGATCGCAGTCAGCTTATCAAGGGGCAAGAAACGAGCCAGGGAGTGGTTCCCCGGTCTCTCTTTCTCAATTCCCAAACACACCTGGCAACATAACATCAACATCACGAGGCTCCTTTGTTAAATCTACATCTGTACCATGGAATCCTAACAAACCGCCAAAAGCGCCAACTTTAGGATCATGGCTAAAGGTTCAAGATGGCGTATCACCATTTGGGCCAATCCAACTACCTACGGACTTGAAAACGAACTCACCGCTCGGCGGACAGTTGAAGTCCCCCCTTCGCAGCCCAATTCCACTACAACCTCGGAGTCCACCCGTCTTCAAATCTAGCATTCCAGCACGGACATCCAACTCCTCTCTCGTCAGCCAAAGCAAACCTCCCACCGCAAAAGCCATCAGCATTAAAAACCTAGCCTCGTCTCCACCAATGCGCAAACCCGTGCTGAACGAACCCAAACCAGAACCAGTGTCCCAACCCCAACCTCCACCTCCACCTACCCAAATCCCCCAATACCAATATCGCGAAAGCAAAGCCTCAGTCTGGACCGACGATGTCCCAGATCCCTCACCCTCACCACCCCTCCAAACACCCCCTAAACAACCAAACGTAACCAGCATAACCATAACACCGGGGTACAACATGCTCATCCCCTCACCACGCAACCCAGTACGAACCACTGCTGAATGGCTCGAATCAATAAAAAACGCCGCGGATCCACCACCCTCATTCCGAATCTCGCAACGGGATTCCACCTCAGAGCCAAAACAAATCCTAAAGTCAAATTTCGGCTTACCTAGAACGCCCAAAATGGGGAATACGTTAGGCTTGCCAAAGGGACCGGGACAGCATCGTCAAGTGCAGAGTTTAGAGGGCGAATTGGGGTTTGTGCAGGGATTGAATCGGTTTTTGCCGGGGAATAGGGTGAGTACGTTGAGTAGGATGGGGAGTGACAGGAGTGATGGGAGTGCGAGGAGGAAGAGTGGGTTGAGTCGGTATGGGAGTGACAGGAGTGAGAGTAGTACTCCGGGGGTAGGGAGGGCGATGTGAATAGTATTTATATAATTGTATAGAAAGAGAGAATGACGTATTTAGATATGTCTGTTGTTGATACAGCGGCTAATAGGAAAAAAAAGAGTTTTATTAAATGTGTTTTTATTTCGCTGGATGTATTCTTTCTGCGCTTGGATAGTAGAAACTTCGCGTCGATTCAAGTAGCATTTTTCTTCTCTAGAGTTCATCGATATCTAGCAACCGGAATGATGGATAAGATGAAAAGAGTGACATCCCCTACTAGACAAGCTGAGAGGGAGACCTTTGAGAAAACTTGCTTAGGGGAATTTTCGTATGTATCAAGTCATGTTAAGGAGAGAACATTTATTCAGAGCCATTTTGTGAGGAGAGAGAGGGAAAATGGTATTTAATAAGTTATTTATATAACGAGTAAGATTACTACAATCAACGCAATTTGGGATAATACTAAAGATGGCCACTGCCAATGGTCAGTGGTCATTGAACCGTCTTTCTCGAACATTGCTGACTGACTTCTATTTACCTGGAATTTCATCAGAGGCCCAGCGGAGCATTCGTATGTAGCAATGGGCATTTTGTCACGATTCAAAACGAGCTCTAGGTAATGTAAAATTTGATATTTTTGACTATACATTGTTCATATGTTTAGTACCCTTTATACAGAGAGCAGCCGTAAAATTTCATACCCTTCCTGTTCAACTCCTGAAAGAACTCCAAGGGTATATCGTATATCCAATGCGTGCAGGCTAAAATGCCGCTTTCCCCAAAACTCCCTTGAGCGTGAGCTCGTTGTTCTAGCCAGACAGGCCTATTGTCATGCCTCCCATATTCCGTTATATATACATCGTCGCTTCGTCTTCGTCATCTCCCTTGTGATGTCTGATTTATTGCCAAAAACCAAAAGAAAATCCACCGCTACCTCTTCTCATTCAAAAGCTCCTCCTCCTCAGGTTGCACAGCATTCATCTGAAACCTCTTCAAAGCCCACCAAGCATACTCCCCCTCCTCGCTATTACTCCGCATCCTTTTCCTCTGACCCTTTCCCTCACCACCACGCTCCTCACAAGGCAACGGCGGTAGTGGTTTCTGCAGCACGAATCGCACATGTTTTGCTTCTTTTGGTAGCGCAGGCAGTGGCTTATCCTCCAAAGTGTTATAGAAAGCGTATGAGTATCTTGGAGGAGCATTGTGGTCATTGTATAATGATGACTTTTCGGATATGAATGAGCAGGAGGAAGATGTCGTCGAGGGGGCTTTGGAGGAGGTGGTGGTGGAGAGTCGGTTTTTGCGGTGGCGGCATTGCCGGCGGTGCTCGTAGTCTTGCTTTTCGTCAAAGAAGGTGGTCTCCATTTTGTTTATGGCTGTTGTAGGTATGAGATAGGAATAAATTGTTGTTGGTGTTCAATTGGCTTTTTGCTTGTTATCAATCAGGTTGTTTTGTCTTGCAATTGAGGGCAATAACAACAATCAGCTGGCACAGCATCGCAGCTATATACCTCATACGGTTAAAAAGGTTAAATTCAAAAATAGAAGACGGTTGTGCTGCTGCAGTGCTGCTGATGTGAGGCGTAGACCAAATCATCCTGCGAGGCATCGAGCACAGCCTTGCCCTTCCCCCTAGCGAGGCGTCCCTCCCTTCGATCTTCACCATACCTGACACAAAATCTTCCCATTTCCACTCTCTCTACCGTGATCATCCCGAGAGAAGAAACTTCTGCGCATGTGCGTTCTATGGCCATACTTGTCATCCGGAGTCGATCTAGAGTTGGGAGAGAGCCTTAGGGAGGTGGGCCACTTGGCTTGTAAGTGTTTGCGCCAGAAATGCCATAGACTTGGGTTGTTTGAGCGTCAGTATACCGGTAGGTACTACTGCGCTTTGCGAGGCGATTCAAGAGGATTGTTCCGAGAATTAGTAGGTGCGTGGCTTTGTGTATTCACGTGGTGGAAACGTGCAGTCTTCCTTCGAGTTATCGCGTGGTTTTCACTGTACCGGTAGAGTTGTAAATGAAGTTGCCTGCTCCTTCTGGCTCAGCTTTCGCGACTGCTTCAAGTGAAGGATCCGAGTCACATGAGCAGAACATGCAACTCGAATTAATTCCTTTTTCTTCTCTTAAAGTCGAGCTGTGCAAGTGGCATATCATGCTAAGTTTCATCCCATTACACCGTGGAGTCTGTACCCTTCGAACCACCCCTTGGCAATTCAAAAACCCCCTTTCCCGATTTCCTCAACCCCGAAGCTGTCACGTGCCGACTCGGGGACGCCGCAAGGATGAAGCTTCCAAGCTCGCCAAGGACTTATGTTTCTTGATCCTTTACCTCGGAATAGAAGTCCACGTTAAGGAAGCAAGCACGAGTTAACGTACCATTTTGTATGTAGAGGTTACCCCACCCCTCATGTTTCATCTGTTGTCAATTTGCGTCCAAACTTCGTAGTGCCAGCGCAACTTGGAACTTCGGATTACTGGTATCAATTTGGTCAATGTTCACGCAATGCAATCCATCTACGATTCTAATCGCGTCCATATACTCGGTCGTGTTTTTTTTTTAGGAATTCCAGGAAGGATTAAATCCCCAAATAGTTCACAAATACTTACAGTACAATAGTGGCTTACACATGCCTGAATAAATCGCCATCTTTACCTCGATCATTTAGATGTACTTTCTGCTCAAAAAGCTTAGTGATTTTACTGCTGTAAAGTATTAACAATAAGGAATCAGACCCGACACTCAGAAATCCCAACACCCGACCGAGTACCCTCATATCCCAACCAGACATCCCAATCTTCCCTTTCCCCTAAATCACCTCATATATACCTACCACGTGACTCACTCCAAAAATAGCCCATCTTTCCATCCAATTACCATTGCCTAACCCACCACGATCTATCATCTCCTAATTTCAATTCGCCAAAAAATCCCGCACCAACAAGACTATCCGGGTTATCCCCAAAGCCGGGTCACCGGATTCCGTCTTCTAAGAGTAGCGGCGCCGATCCGAACAGCCGAACCTACAAGCTTTCTCCTAGTTAGGAAAGGAGGTGAGGGGTCTCTCCATACCCCACAGCGTTCTCCACGTCACCTTCGTGAATCTATTCACAATTCACAATTCTCGGTTTTCTTCCGAGTTTCCGTTGAAAATTATATTGCCTCTTTTTCTTTGTTCCTCTAATATATACAATATTTTCCCTTTGTGATAACCCATCGCTCTACCTATTAATCTTTCTCAATTCACTTGCGACCTCCCTTATTATCCATCGCAAACTCCTAAGAAAAATCTTTTATTAAAGCAAAAATGGGACAATGCTTCACCCAACTCCGCGCCGAATTGGTCACGCCACCAGCAAATCCAAGTAACTGGAATGACCTCTCGCCTCGACGTCCCGTCTCCATTGTCCTTCCAAAAGACCAGAGAGGAGGAGAGAATGGTGCTCCTTTGCGGAAGGAATACCTGAGTAATATGCCTGGTTTGACGTATGATCAGGCTGGTAGACCTGTGTGAGTTTTCTGCTTTTGCTTAGTTGGATTTCTTTGATATTTTTTTCCGGCTTTTTTATTTGAGGATGAGGATTGTGGATGAAAACAACATGAGAGGAAGGAAAGAGTGGAGTGAGTGAGAGGTTGAGCATAGGGAAAAACATAGAAAGGGGTTTGAACCAAGCGAAGTCGACCTGAGTTAACAGGACAAATCCATAGATGGAGAGAAGAAAATGCTTGCATTGAAGTCGAGCATCGAGAACGACGATAAACTTTCACCAACTCCCCTCCATCTTCATGATCTCTCTCGTGTAGATATTCACCAAATTCAATTGCAACCCATCATTCTGCCGGCCACACGCACACACACACACACACACACACACACATATCATTGCATTACAACAACAGAACAAAACCGCAAACACGCTCGTACCTTCCACGGACCTAGACACCACTCACCAAAAAAAACCCCTCAATCTTCAGACACCACCCACCACCAACCCGCCTTTCAAATTACCACCTAATTTCGCGCTCTAAAACACGGTTCCAGATATTCATTTTGCGGCATTTTACAGCAAGGAGAAAAGACAGACATAGACATTGTACTCGTCAGGGGTTCGGTTTAGGCGTTCAGGCGTTCAAGTGATGAAAAAAGGGACGAAAACTGCTTATGGGTTTCAGAATTTCAAAAACGAAAAAGAGGTTGAATATAAAACGGCAATTTTTGTGAGCTTTTTATTTCTTGAGATTACTATGGGATGAGAAGCGTGTCTGATGATGAATGTCAAAAAGGGATGAGGAAAGGGGGAGCAAGAATTTGAAGGGGTTGGGGATGATAAAATAATGTTAGTATGTCGCTCACAAGTCTGTCTCACTTGAGCGGTTCTTTTCTTGTGGGCTGTTTCAATACAGTTTCTCCCACCCTTTTGTGAAATACAAACCAGAGTAGATCCATCGCCGAAAACTCTCAATCAATAAGAGTACCCTCTCATCATGGTTCTCGACTTCTGAATCAATATTCGTTAAGCATACACACATAATAGCATACATACAAGAGGGGATATCGCTCAAAAACCAACTATGTTGCGCGACAAACCACCCATCAAACCTCACTCCGCCCAACAAAGGAAAAGCTAATAAGAAACAGGATCTTGGGTGACCACTGAAATCTCAACCACTATTGTCCGCCCCGCCATGCAGAAAAGAGACCGTTCTTTATCTTCGTTCATCGTACATGTTTTTTGTTTCCTCCCACTTTGTCCTTATTTATCATTACTTTCTTATTTCTCGGACGTACGTTTGTTAGTTGTCGGTATTATGGTTGACTTTCCTTCATAGCTCGTCTTTGGTAGATATTGTTGCCGAGCCTACGGCACTGCTTACACTACTCGCAAACTCCTCCACTCCTTCACTAGCTTGTTTGACGATCTCGCTGGCACCTTCTCCAACAGAAGCCGCAAATTCGGCGAGTTTAACCTGAGCGGACTCGACAGCGGCAGATAATCGTGACTGAGCACTTTCCACTGCTCCTTGCTCGGCACCGTAGATAGCGCTACTAATCTTTGCTTGGGGTGACGAGTAGGCTTCACCCGCACTAGATGTAGCAGATGAGTACGTATCACCCACAACGCTTGTCACCGATTCGATTGTTCCAGTAGGCGTGCCATAGATTGCTTCCGAAATCACCTTTTGTGCAGACGACGCAGCATTTGCAATAGAGCTGGAAGCTGCTTCTGCATAACCCGTGCTGGAACCGTATATCTGGATCGACGCTGCTTCAACTGCATCATTCACTCTTGACGAAGCAGCGTCAAGGATGAATTCAACCGCTGGTGGAGGTGTGAAGACTGAATCAACGACGGAACTTGCCGATATATATACTTCACTTGCATATGATGAAGCAGAAGACACGGCAGCACCGGCCCCAGTGTAATACGCAGAGCTTAGTTTGTTGAAGACGCTTTCCGTGAAGTCAGGCTCCTTGCCAATGACGAGTTCGCTGATAATAGATTGAACGACAGAGTATTGCGATGTTGCAGCATCAGTGGCCTTGGCTCCATATTCCTTAGCCTCAGAAAGGAGCCTTCGAGTAACGAAATATGGGGTGGTAGAGCCGTATATCTGCTCGCTAGCTTTGGTGATCAAAGCTTCCCAATTCTCGCTCGCAACTGATGCCACTGCTGCCGTCAATAGTGTCTCACTGCTCGCAGCATCGGAAGCTCGCGATGCCCTTAACTCAAGCTTATGTGAAATGATAGATGATATGCTAGAGTATGAGCTTGATGCTTCTGCAATAGCGGCACTATATCTCGACGATGCCATAGCTGCTAAACTAGAAGTTGGGACGACTTCCTTGTGTGAGCCACCAATGTTTGTGACCGAGTCGAGGAGCTGGCTGAGTTGAGCAGACGCTTCAGCAACAGCACTCGAGTAGTGCATCGATGCAGTGCTTAAAGCATTTTCGAACCCATGAGTGGGGGTACCAGCAATACCTGCACTAACCTTATTATATAAGCTCTCATGGAATGGAGTAGGCTTTGGCATTATAGCTGAGGAAGCGGCACCCATGAATTCGGAAGATCGGGCATGAGCCATTCCAACACCTGCATAATATTGCTCCTGAATTTGAAGCAGTAATTTTTGCTTCATTGAACCGCCAGTGTTAATAGCGGCCACATATTCCTTCCCGGCCTGATATCGAGACGAGGCTGCACTCAAACCCTCGGAGAGTTTTGACTGCGCGATGGAGGAAAGTGACTCCAATGTTCCTTGAGGTGCTCCATAAACAGCGGTCGATGCTGCAGAAACAGCCGCCTGCAGACGCGAGTTTGCTGCAGCTACGGAATCAGAATAAGCTGCCTCAACGGAACTGAACATTTGCTCATGCACCGGCTTGGGTATACCAGAGATCTGGGCGGAAACGAGAGAACGGGCATGGACGTAATTTTCGGATGCCCTGGAAAGAGCGTTAGAATAAGCTTCACTTGCTTGAGACGTAATCGAAGCAGTCAATGGGGCCGGGGTTCCATAGATAATGACACTTGCTCTAGTTCTTTGTTAGTATTGAAAATGTGACAACGGAATAATGAACCCACGCAGAAACAGCAGCAACATATCGACTCGAAGCCACACTGGTAATGCTTTCACCAGTACCTTGCTCAGCTCCATAAAGCGCAGAGCTTGCTGCCGCGAGTGCGCTCGAGTATTTCTGGGCGGCCAGAGTAGGAACCGAATACCCACTAGTGCTAGAAGGTTTCAGCAATGCCTCACTGACAGCCTTCGTGAGCTCAGCGTATCTGCCACCGGCTTCGCTGGCCATGCTCTTTATTTTCTCGCTAAAAGTGTTGTCCTCTGAGTCGTCGATCATGTCGTCAAAAATGATCTGTCTGGCTTCAACTGATTGTGCCATGGCACCCCCCCAAACCTTTTCCGAGGCAGTGCTAGATGCTGACGATGCTGCTGAGCTGACAGAGTTTGAGCTCTCTGGAATACTCTCCGAAAAAGAGCTCGCAACCGAGGAAGTCGCTGAGCTCAAAGACTCTGATGCTTCTGAGATAGCCTTTGAGATTTCGCTGATACCAGATGATATTGAGGAGCTTGCAACATCGGACAAGTGAGAAGCAGAGTCCGACACTACGGAAGCAGCTGATTTAACACTTTCAGACACATTCTCCACAATGTTTGGTTCCTCTCCGAGGATAGAAGATGAAGCCTGGGCAGATAAGCTGCTAGCGCTTTTAGTAGCGATAGAAACCAGGCTTTCGGCACTCCCTTGGGATGTACCCAGGACTGAGCTTGACGCGCGGTCAGCAACGCTGCTTGCAGAAGCCGCAGCCATGGATGCAAGGCTCTCAACACTTCCTTGAGGAGCCCCGAGGATGCTGTCCGAAACGGAAGAGACAGCGCTTTGGGCGTTGTCAACTTGTGAAGAGGCAATAGATGAGATGGAGGAAGCCACTTCTTCGAGACTGGAGCTTGCAACAGATACCACCGATTCAACTGTACCCTGAGAAGATGGAGCCACGGCCTCTTTCACATCCTTTGCTTTTTGAATGATCTTCTGGCCTGCCACTGCGGCAGCTGCTGGCATTTGTTTTGTGCTGAAATCATCACTAGAGTCCCCGGTTGACAATTTCCATCGACCTGTCTCCTTTAGTCGCGATAATTCCGCGGCAGCATTCTCAGCAATCTCCATAGCTCGATTCTCCACCTCTTCTGACGCAGCTCTAGCATTTCCGAGACCTGGATGCTCAGTCACAACATTTTCTACGTCATACCGCCACTCATCGAACTTGGTCTTTAACTTGTGGTATTTTGCCCAATCCTTGTGTGTGATCCCATCTGTCCACGCCCAGCGCATGCCTATTTCTTGCAGCCCAAGGTCCCGAATGTGGTCAAGGATTTCGAATGTGTCTGATGCCGTTTGACTGATGAGCGAGTTGGTTTCGCGATCGAAGCTTTGTCTCCAGGTCCGAACGGCTTGAGCTTTCTCCTTGATCGCAACACCGGCTTTTCGTACAGCAGTATTAAGCTCTTCCTCGGAGTCTTCACTTTCATTGGAATTTTTCACGATTGAAATGATGCTAGTCTTTAGCGTTTTGAGGCTGGACTTCACAGTTTCTTCAAGCTGCACAATCAAAGCGTTCCCAACCCCGTGTGCCTGATTCTTGATCAGACGCTCCGTGATTTCAGTCATTCTTTCATCTAAATCGTCAGACCCTTCATCAGCGGCCTTGGCAAACTTCTCCTGCCAAGTCCTAAGATCATGAGCCACGACCTTATCTGCTTTTTCTCGTACTTCCCTCTCCGACTCGGGTGTAAAATCAGGAACCTGAGCGGATGAAGTTGGCGTCACGGTTGGTGTTATGGTTGGGAGATCTGCGGCTTGCTCCGTCAATTGAGTGGGAGCAGCAGAGGAGGACATTGTGGCGAAGGTTGGCGCAGCAGAAGTGGCCGAAAAGGAGCTAGAAACACATTAAAATAAATCCAACGTTATGGATCAAAATCGACATACCGTTCGACTTTCTCTACGGCAGCTTTTACTTTTTGGCCATCCCGATATCTTCCCAGCCGCTGTCCGATTCGAACCAACTGAGGTTCCACATTCTCTCCGTATAGGATACAGATTTGTGGCCAAACTGTCCGTTCAAGAAAGAGAGTACCCGCTGACCATGCCCATTTGGAATATGGGAATGCAGTTTCAATTGCCCAGTTACTCAATATTCCGTAGCCTTGGATAACATATGGCTGAACTGTAGTATAAGTTGGGAGAATATGTCCATAATATGTCTGCAGCGCATTTGTTCGTGCAATTTCGTAATATGGCGAAGTGGCCACAATGACCTTATTGACGTGAGGTCCCAAAGATTCGTCGTATTTTGCCTTCGCAATGCTCTGGTATTTCGAAACTTGGGGTTGTATATTCCTTTCCCATTGAGCTTGGCTGAACGCTTGTGCTTGCGCAATGCGAGGAGCCCCGTACTTCGTCCCCAAGACGGTAGCAGGTGTAATTATCCTCTTGTCCAATGTGTCGTAGTAAGGTCGAGCCGCATCAACATATTTAGCAGCATATGTATCATAATATGACTCCAAATATGGAGTAACTGCGTTTCGGATCTGGAAGTATGGCTTGCAAATATTTGGAGAGGACTCCGTAACGAGATCGATCGTCGCCGGACATCGAAAGAGAACGGTAACAATTAAGTACCAGGTAAATAATCTACGAAGATAATCAGCATGCCAGTAAGCTTCATGCAATCAGGTTAAACGTGCCTAGAGATAATGCTGAAGATACTAGAGCCATTCTTCTTGGGTACCTTCTGTTTGGGAGCTATGGCATGTCCGTTCACGCCTTTCTTGCCCGGCTCAGCTAGCCTTCCATTGCTGTCTAACGCCATACTCTACCGCATACAGCTTCGCAGATTCGCTAGATGACCGATGCGTACTTGGACGGTGGGTAGGTGGGTTGAGGAGATCTTTCGCTGGGAGATAGGATAGAGCACTGTGGTGTTGAGGGGAGCTTGGCGAGAAGCTCGCTCTTCAAAGCTCAAACACGGACCAGTTCGAAGGATTTCTAACGCAACTTCAGACGATACGGAGGTACAGAAACAACAATTAAGAATTCAGCAGAACCAACTGGAGCGCGCAGCTTAAAGCTGGAGGATGAGAAACAATGTAAAGGAAGGATCCTGTTTGTCGTCCTGATCAACTGTCACAGGCCGGAAATCTAATAGGTTGATTGGGAGCTGCAGAGCAAGAAAGTTAGCGTCGATGCCAAGGCCAACGTCATAGAGATGAGAGACAAGACGGGAACGGAATCCATACCTGTGATTGCGATTATGTGTAGAGAGATGGAGACTCAGTCCAACGAATGCTTTTATTGTACAGGAGATAATTAATAAAGAATCGCACGCTCTTCTTGCGCGGCATTGCGAGGGGCGGGGTTATTTAAAGTGTGCACTGCAGTCTGTGAAGCCAGCTTACATTTTCACGATTTGCAGCATCTGATGCGCCTGCATGTTTCATAACCATCGGATCACAGCAACAAGGGCCCCTTAAGGAGTCAGGGTAAAGACAAGTGTGGCAGAAATCCACAGCAGTTCGAGGCGATGTGTTTCTAATCAGGCATACATGTACGGAGCACTGGTGGGTGCAAAGACAGAATACCTCGAGAATATATTCACGAACTGCCCTAGCTATGAATTCATACTTGCTGAATTGCAGATAAAACGATACTAGTACTATTGAATTTCTAAATGTCTCTCTTTCCGTGGATAGCTCCAGGGGGCTCACATCTCTCAGATGCATGCTAAAGAGTGTCAACAAGGAAAGTCTTTTGTCTCCGCAAAGTACTTACCTCCGTGAGTCTGAAGTCAGGTAGACCAGCGAGAGTAAATGTAGCTCGCCCTGGTACGAAGTACAACCCGTCCTGCCGCAAAGAAGCCAGATAGACGATTTGATTGGCTTTTAGTAAGTTAGTCACGTGACACAGCTGCTTTGCCCCTCGGCGATTCACTATATCCACCCCGAGCAATTGCAAGTGCTCAAACAGTCAAAGCAACCTCCATGTGCGTATGTCCGCGCTCTCCATCGAATCTCAGCAAGACTTCCCCACTCGGTCCTGAATAAATCGGCGGATAGATACTTTTGTTTCCATAACGCACCTCCTTGGCTCTTCTCGGTTTTGGCTTCCTAATTCGACGGACCTTGCTAGCCTCTCGTTGGGCAAGTGCCACAACCTCCATCCGCTTTACGGCGGTCCTACGGCGCTGCCGAACGACATCATTCTGGGGTAACAGTCCTCAGGGCCTTTATAGATGATTCCACGGCACTCCTAGAATCAAGGCTTTGCCTTTGGAGAGCTAATCTCAGTCACAACCGCAACCCTCCATATTCGAGCGATTTACTCGGCCCTCCCGACCTGAATCGATCACTGCAACGATGGCGGAGGCACACGACCCTCCATCACCCCACGACGCCCCTCCACCAGATATCATGAACGACCCCAAGTTTGCGACCAATACAGAAGGGGAGGAGGATGGGACGGGAGATGCAGACACCTGCAGAATATGCAGAGGCGAAGGTAGTGATTCAGAGCCATTGTTCCATCCGTGCAAATGCAGCGGAAGCATCAAACATGTCCACCAGGACTGTCTAATGGAATGGCTATCACACTCGCAGAAGAAGCACTGCGAACTCTGCAAAACGCCTTTTCGATTCACCAAATTATATTCCCCAAATATGCCACAATCTCTTCCTTTCGACGTCCTCGTCCGGCACGTTATTGTGCACATCGCAAAGAATTTAGCAACCTGGTTGAGATTCTGCCTGGTAATTGTCGTATGGCTAGCATTCTTGCCATATGTTATTCGACAGGTTTGGAGATTGCTTTTCTGGTTCAGTGATGGCGGATGGCCACCGAATCATGTGAGGATAGATCCGGTACGAAATTCTACCACGATCCAGGCCCTCGAGATGGCTAGGGAAATTCAACTCGTCGGCCTTATAGAGAATGGAACATCGCCCGTCACACCTTTCCATGCCGCACAAACAACCCCTGCCAGAATTGGAACCCTGGTGAATAAACTGGCTGAATTCCTCATGCCCATTTCTCAGACGTTGAATATCAGCGGGTCAGATCCTCTTGCTGCCGGGCTGTTTAAGTCCTTATACTATGGCTTCGGCATACAAAGCATAGTTATTCCAGACGACTCAGTAATCAATTCCACCACCTCCGATCACCTTATCAATATTCCACCACTATCTCCAAACCAATCTCTCTTGAGTGAGGTATCTTTTCTTCGAAACCTCACTCGAAACTCTTATATCAACCAGCTAATCATCACAATCGCCGAGGGCTACATAATCACCTTCTTAGTTGTGGTTTGTTTTATTCTCGTATTCTTAATTCGGGAATGGGTTGTGCAACAACAACCTGGAATTAATATGGGTGCTGGGTTCAACGCTGAGTTCGCAAGAGAGCAGCAGCCTGCCCCTGAACCACGACCTCGTCGCGCAGAAGTTCGCCGAATTGCTGAACCTCGTCGCAATGTGGAACCTCGTCGAAATGCGTGGGAGGAGAATCGAAATCAACTAGTACAGCAGCGCAACCCACCAGTACGAGAGCTTCAAGAAGGGCCAATGGCACGACCTCGTCGACGTAATGTTCACTTTGGAGAGGCAGACGATATAATTCCACGTGCAGCCCTACGAGAACCCAATGAGACGCAGCCTGGACCTTCCCACGGCGATATAGGTGCGACTGGTCTTCGTCGACCGTCTCCGTCTCGGGAAGCTTCAGCCAGAGCAGCCGAAATAAATCGGACACCCACAGAAACGGATGAGCCGAGGATGACGGAAGATTTTATTTCAATATGGAAGCGCGCAAACGGAAATTCGCGCGAGATATTGCGAATAATTGAACAAGAAAATAAATCTGAGCAAATGCGTTATTGGGTTAAGGCGATGAAAGATTTGCCAGTGGGTTCTGAGAGTGATAGAAGTAATGAGAGCTCTGAAAGCTGGGTGGATATCCAAAAGCAGAATGAACAACCTCTAGCAAAAGGCGCGGCAGAAAATATGGAAATGCTAGATGCCGAGGCCATCTCCGGTGAGCACTCGCCTTCTCAGGACAAAGGGAAATCCAAAATGAGAGATTTTGAGGAAGAAATCAAGAATCCAGCCATGACTGGGAATGAATCATTCAACCTACACGTACCAGCTATATCGGAACAGCCATGGAAAGAATTCTCAGCGCAATCGGATCTAGATCCCTTTGCCCCAAGCACATCAAGGCCGAGAGCTGCGTCAGATGGCCCTCAGCGGAGCCAAAATATCTCCCCTCTCGCAAACAACAACTGGAGCTTCTCAAACTTGCCTTATGAACATGCAGATGATGTATTTATGAACAAATTGCATCGTCGCAAAGCGGGCGAACCAAATACACGAGACACAAAAACGGCTTCAGAAAGGGCTGATACGGCTCCTGCCGCTTCAGATGCTCAAGGCCAATTGCAAAATTCTGAAAGCTCTTCACCCCAAATACCAGGTTTTACAAATGGCGAGCCATATACATTTAAGGGTCAACCTCCATTATTAAGTGAAGTTGAAATCACCCAAATTGAACAAGGCCCTATCGAAATTCATGGTCAAGATGGAATTGTCCGCACCTACCAGAATATCGAGGAAGTCTTTGAAGCGAACCCCGTTGAGCCCGATTCCGATTCCGATTCAGAGGGCGGCGTCGAAGAACCCGAAGCAAATCCTTTCCACCCAGATGTTCCCTTACCCGAACCCCGCGAGCCAGTTGTCGCTCCCCCTCCAGTCCCAAGAGGCTTTTTCGGAAATGTTGCCGATTTTCTATGGGGAGGGGTTGACGATGAGAGACAGGATGAACAAGGTGCTAATGACGAGCGTATCGTTCAAGATTTGGCAGCAGAAGCGCCGTTTGTCCCTGTTGCCAATCATGATCTGTTTGAACAAGCTGCACCAGAACAAGATCAAGAGGTTGTTGAAGCTGCAATAGCTGCAGGTATAGATCCAAACGACCAAGACGCAATCGACGACGCCGAGGATTTTGAAGGCATAATGGAGCTTGTCGGAATGCGTGGTCCCGTCTTTAGCCTTGTTCAAAACGCCTTGTTCAGTGCTTTCCTCCTTGCTTTGACAGTCGCTTTCGGGGTGTGGATCCCGTACAACATTGGAAGGACAGCCATTTTGCTGTTGGCAAATCCTGGTCCTGCGTTCAAACTACCCTTGAGACTCGTCTTCGGATGTGCAGCCTTCTTACAGGATTTGACATTATCAATCATCGGTATTCTTTCCTACTGCTTGATTGCAGCCGTCTCACTACCTGTCCACCTATGGACCTATTACTTCACCGATATCGTTCTTGAAGACCCCACTTTCAGAGGCGTTGCACTAGGCCCGGCGGCTTTGCAGGTCTCCCAAGATGCACTTGAAAGAATTGTCGAAGGGACTGCCAGCGGATTTGCAAACATTACAGATTCGGAGATTTTTGCCTTCTCCGCCGCTTCCCACGAAGCACTGATTAGCATTCAATCTCTTATCACAAATGCACTTGCCGGACTAGGAGCTGCCGTAATATATTTGTTCACTGGAGACGGTACCATCACGTTTGGCGGTATCTCGAGCTTTGTCATAGACTGGTTAAGATATGGGTGGTACTTACTGCTCTCTGTCCCAGCTCTACTCATCAAACCTGATACCTGGGTCATCAGTCTAGGCGTCGCGGAGCGAGCCACCCCACTCGATCTTGGACTGAGCGTCTGGGATGGTTGGGCTCGATTTTGGGCCATACTCGCAGGCTATACAGCTCTATGTATCCTGGGAGGACTTTACGTCAGAAAAGGCTCTATGTTCTCAACTTCGCTGATAGGCCGGGAATGGGAAGCTACCATATTAGATTTGCTTAACCAAGCCGGTGGTGTTATGAAGGTAATTCTAATTATCAGTATTGAGATGTTGGTCTTTCCCCTCTATTGCGGTCTACTTCTCGACGCTGCTCTACTTCCACTATTTGATAGTGCCACCATCATGTCTCGAATTCTTTTCACGATCGAGTCCCCGCTTACATCGATGTTCGTACATTGGTTCGTCGGCACCTGTTATATGTTCCATTTCGCTCTCTTCGTCTCAATGTGCCGGAAGATAATGCGGAAAGGCGTCCTGTGTAAGTTCATTTCTGAAAGTCTATCGTGTTTTGATAATGTACTTACTATTTTAGACTTCATTCGTGATCCCGACGATCCAACATTCCATCCAGTTCGAGACGTTCTAGAGCGTAATGTCGCGACACAGCTCCGAAAGATTCTCTTCAGCGCATTAGTATATGGCGCCTTGGTTGTCATCTGCTTGGGTGGTGTCGTGTGGGGCCTCGCTTTCGCATTCAAGAACGTTCTTCCAATTCACTGGTCTTCGAACGAGCCAGTCTTAGAGTTCCCTATCGATCTTCTGTTCTACAATTTCTTGATGCCTTTGGCCGTCAAATTTTTCAAGCCTTCAGATGGTCTACAAGCTATGTACAGCTGGTGGTTTCGTCAATGTGCGAGAATGCTTCGGCTTACGTGGTTCATGTTTGACGAAAGAAAGCTCGATGAGGAGGGATATCATGTTCGAAGGACCTGGGGAGACATCTTTAGGGGCTTTAGAGGCGATCCTACCAAGGTCATCAAGACCGATGACAAAAAGGCTCCGTTCAACGAAGACCCCGATTTGAAAGCCTACTTTTGCCGCGATGGCAAGTATGTTCGAGCTCCGGCATCAGATCAAGTCAGAATCCCGAAAGGAGGGAAAATCTTCTTGCAAGTGGACGAGTCCAACAATAGAATCGACGGGAAATGGGATCGCCCAGATGGAACTCATGGCCGCACTTCGGAGCTTTATAAGCAGGTCTATATTCCGCCCCATTTCCAATTTCGTATCTGCTTGTTCATACTCTTCATCTGGCTCTTTGCCGCAATCACTGGAGTTAGCATTACTATTGTGCCCCTCGTTTTCGGTCGTCACATATTTGCAAAAATCATCCCACCTCATGTCCGCAAGAACGATGTATACGCATTTTCGATCGGTATCTATATCTTAGGGTCCGCTCTCTATGCTATCCTACATGTACGGCAATTCATAGCGTATCTACGAGACTCTCTTGCCGTCAACGCAGAAACTCCACACAACGTTGTTCGTAGGGTTACAGCCATAGCTTCACGTGTTGCGCGTATCGGATGGACATACTCGGCCTTCCTCTTCGTCCTCCCAACACTCTTTGCCTTTGTCATCGAATTCTACTTCATCGTCCCTCTACACACCTATTTCTCGACAGAAGAACGGCACGTCGTGCACTTCGTGCAAAGCTGGACCTTGGGCCTTTTGTATGTCAAGCTCACGACGCGTCTCATTCTATGGCATGAAGAGTCTCGTCCTGCTCAATCGTTGCGCGCAATAACCCGCAACGGCTATCTGGACCCCGACGCGAAGCTAGCTACACGCAGTTTCATCCTGCCAGCTGTTCTAGTTCTCTCATTTGCGCTAACCTGCCCATGGGGTCTGGCTAAGATTGCAACAATGACAATATTAAAGAACAATCCAGAGACGCATTTCTTGACGTATAGATACGCCTATCCTATGTGTTTGGCACTCTGTTGCATTGGCGTCGCGTTATGGCGCCTCCTGGGAATGTTAAAAGAATGGAGGACGATGATCAAAGATGAAGTGTATCTGATTGGGGAGCGACTGCACAATTTCGGCGACAGAAAGGTTGTTAGTCCAACTGTGACTAGTGGTGTGTCGGCCGTGCGAAGACTTGAGACATAAGGAAGGATCTCTATGAAAATACGCCATGCGTAATGCAGAAACGATGGGATTGGCAAAAAACGGATTAGTACCTAAGTATTGGGGGCGCACTAGCATTTTGCAGGAGCAGGAAAATAGCAAGGCGTTCCGGAATTTTAGTTCGCCTCACTAGAGGATACAGGTATTTGGGTAGCCCTAAGCCTGCTCATGTGTGTTAATATTCTCTTATGTTTTCTCGAAGTTTTGTACTACTGTACCATACAATACCAAGATTACAATAGAATTAAAATCATTCTCGCAGAGATGATCTCTTACTCCTTACTTCTTCTGTTTGATGCGAGTTATGACGGTGAGGCCACTCTGATCTTATCAAACCCGAATAGTCGGCCTTTTCGCCGAGGTTGACAACCGCTTATACACCGAGCTCGAATAACTTAGAAGCCTTAGAAAATAGTCCAGTATTTATTACTTTAAAATAGACTATCCCCTTATTTCTTGATACATTTAGATACTCGGGCAAACACAGCCAGGCAAGGAAATTAAGTGGCTTGCTCGCACGTGATACGCGGCTGGGTTTTGCTGAAGGCCGCACTCGATATCCAACCGACATAGGCTACTTAGATAATGTCAATACATCACAGGAGTAAAATCACTCACCTTTATAAAGCGAATATTACGAAAGGACGCGAAAAGGGACCAATTGCTACGATATCTATGGGTTACTGTCCTCCTATGAGAACCTTAACTGGCCTTTAATAATTTCCACGGCCCTTACAAACCAGACCGAGTACTACTACCTTCAGGCCATAATACAACCCCCAGGGCGTAATAAATGTTAAATGTAAGGTGATTGTGGCCGTGTTTTCAAGGGTCGCTAGGCTAATCACTTATTCGGCTTTTATAGTATATTACTATTTATAGTTAAATACTAGTC